>VOQK01016212.1:2752-15252 GCA_015052645.1 Benitochromis conjunctus
ATTTTCTAGGTTTTGCTAAAACTTGCTAGATCCACTATATTAAATTTAAGTATTTCTGGAGCCTGTGCAAATAAACCCAAATATGGTTTTGTGTGTTACTCTTGGAACAAGTGATGGACATCTTTCACCATTTTCTGGTATTTTAGAGGCCATATTATGAGTCAGTGAACAGGGAAACGTAATCTTTATTTTCTGTTTGGCTTAGAAACAAAAATACACTGGACACTTTGGGTCTGGCAGATGTTGAATGCTTTTGTTTCTTAGTGTTCCTACGAACAACAAGTATAACATTTTCAGGCTACCTATCTTTTGTCAGTATTTGGCTAAAGAATGCACAAGATGCTTGATGTAAATGAGTTTCAAATGCCAGGTGGTGTTTTCATCTGCACAGAAGCAGCTGCACAACAGTGTCAGACTTCTTTTAATGAAACAGGAAGGACACGCAGGCAAATACCAGCACAGTACAGGAACAGTGGTGAGCTGAAGGGCTTATTCATCCTTGAAGAGGATGGGCTATGGCGTCACCAGATTGAACGTCATACATTCCTTTTGGCTAATAGGAAAATTAGACTAAAATAGTAATGAAAATCAAAGCTGGATCATCTGGATGTCACAGTAACCTAAGCATTGTTATTGAGCATTACGGTGCTCAGTGGACACTCCCACTAACTCTGTATAAGGTCAGAGAGACTTGGCCAAAGCTTCAGCCGAAATCAATCCTGTAAAAATGTGCGTAAATTAAATCAGCATTAATCCAATATTAAAGATGTTCAGCATTTTTAAAGCCCTTTCTTTATTGTAAAGTAGGTTAGGTAAAATCTGTTTTAAAAAGTCTGTTATTCCTATACCCCTTCACCAAACAAGACATATGTAATCTGATAGGTATTGGGGCCACTGTCTTAGGCTACAAAATCTCTGACAAATAAATAACAATATTTCAACTCTTAGAAGTAGGGTGGCGAATTTGCTGGCTCTCCAGAGTTTTGTTTGCTTTTCCGAGTTCAGTCATTTAGATTGCTTTCAGGCTGTTGCTCCACGGACAAGTATACATTTTGGCTCTTTTGATGTGAAAGAGATTGTACTGTTGCAACAGCAACCATTATTTTTTTTTCATGGTTTTGGAGCATGTACGTGAAGCTTTAGACTATAAACTGGGCATTGTGATTTTATTTAGAAACACAAGAAAAATCTGCGTACACAAGAATCGCAACAGCATAGATAACCACAGAAAACGTACATCTTTGCTACACATAATCAACACTTTTTTCCTGTGTTCTTTAAACAACCCTCTCTTCTTTGTATTTTGCTTCCAAGGACCCTAGGCTTTCTTTCTTTTTTAGTTTTTATTTTGGACATTCACTCATTTTCAATCCTTGTACCTGACTATTTTCAGAGGAATGGTTTTTGTTTGTTAAAGCACTTAACTATAAATCATTCAAGCATAAAAAGGGCACTTATCTCAAGGAAAAAGTTTTGTGTCTGCACACAACAGACAACTTGGCATAGAACCAGTTTTAAATTATATATTTAGACACTTTGTTACTTGCAGCTTATCACAAAAATAAATTTTGTTGTCGTGACAGGCCATTTGTTTGGTTGAATCAATGATAAATGCCAAAGATGACGCAGTTTATCAGGCAGAAAACTTGACAGATATATGCACGGTGTGCAGGTTATTCTTTAATTTTTTATTTATTTATTTTTTCCGGAATGGGCAAGTACAGGACAAAAGAAGTGGCAGGCCTAAAAATGATCTACCACAGATGAAGAGCAAAAGGCTCAAATTGCATAAGAACTGGCCTGAAAATCAGGAGAAACTGGTCTTATGGAGTGGTGGGTCAAAACTCGAGTCCAACTAAATCATTGTTAATATGTACCTAGGAGGTCACTGTGATCCAACATGCAGTACCATTTGGAAAGCATCTGGTTGGCAGTGGCTTCATTTTTCGGCATTACAGTGATCCTAAACACACTGCCAATGCAGTAAAAGAATACCTGGATAGAAAAACACAGTGGAGCCCTATGAGTCGTGGTTTGGCCTCCCCAGAGCCCAGACCTCAACATTATTGAAGCAGGGTGGGATCATCTTGCACATCTTAGTTTGAGACACTTGCTCAGAATTGCTGCTTTGGATAGACCTGATGTCGGTCTGGAGTTGATGCTTATGTGTAAGATCACATTATTTTGTGGTGGCAAAATTATACAAAATTCTGCAGCAAAGAGCTAAAATGACTAAAAGAAGGTCAGCTATAGTTGTTATAATGAAGAAGTGCACTGTAAAAAATTTGCATTAGAATTTTAATTCTTTTTAAACATCAATAACAGTCCAGATCTTTGCAATCTGTAGATCATTAATTACTACATAATTACAACTCCTCATTCCTCTCAAGGTATAAAATGGAAAACTTGTGTAAGCATAATTGCAGTTTTGTGGTTAGGAATCGCAATCAAAGTGCTGTAACTACTATAGTTCTTCTGGGACTATAACAGAGTCCCAGAAACGGAGCGAGGCTCATTGATTGTAATTTCAAATTCATGTGAATCCAGTTAGTTGATAGCATTGTGTAACAAACCTTAATTATATCTTCTAGGAAGATATCAGTAATGTTCCAGCTTGTTATGTGAATGTAATAACTGCATTTGGATGGAAGGTTTTCAGTGGATTACTGAGAATGTCAGAATTTGGGCTACTGTATGGTTTAAAATTTATTTGCTGCCCTCCTTTCCCATTAGTGTCAGTTGGATTTTCCAGCTGCCAATAGTTAATTTGATGTTGTCTTTATCACTTCAGCGTGACAGTGTGCCTCCAATCACATAATGCTGGCTTTTCCAGCACCCTGCTGCCCTGTGTGTCACTCTCAAATTTACTCTTGCTAAAAATAACAAGGTGACGGTGACCTGTCTACCAGTGATTGTCTCTGCTACAGAATTTTAATAAGGGCTTGCAACTCATGCAGAATTGGCAGCGGTTTTTAGCAGGTGCTTTCCTGTGTTGGCAGCAGAAGTAGGAGTATGAAAACAAAGAAATAAGGATAAAACTGTTTTTGTTGTTGCTTTTTTTCATTTTTACAACAAAGCTTTTTTTTTTTTTTGCTCTCGTGTTATAAGCAAGCATAACTTTTTTCCTTTACAGTAAAGCACATTTTCCCCCCAAAAAGCTCCAGTTCAGTCACTATTCAGAGCCGCTTGCGACAAGACGTCTAAAGCTTAATTTATACTTCTGCATCATCATTCTGTGTAGAGCTAACAAGGTAGTCTGTGCAAGGGACAAATTTTGCAAAAGAGGCAAAATTAGGGTTTCAATTACAACGTATCTACAGTGTAGATTTAACACACAGCATTGATCTAGAGGAAATACAACTCACAAGGTTTCCAACGCAGATCCTGTGAATGGATATTTAACTGTTTTTCTGAGCCTGAGCCTCATTTCATCAATTGTCTGCACCTGCATAGGAGGCAGACCAGCGGACGGCTTAGCGAGACAGGCTTCATGGTTAAAAACATCAACGTTCCCCGTGGGGCTGTGTTGGCAAGCACCTTCACTTGGTTTTTAGTTATATTAAAAGATTAAGGATTACGTTTAATAATTCCATGATATTTCAGTTAAAAAGTAATCATGTTAAACAATCAACAGCCTACACAAAACCTACCTGATCACCTTTCTCTACTGCTCTTTCAGATGGCCTGATGTTATCTATAAGATCTTATCTCTCCAATCAGCTCATACAGCAGTGGACTATAGTTTATTTTGGTCCATTAGGTAGCATCAGTTGTTTGACATTTATAAAAACTATCTGTACCTAAATACAATGAGAGCTTTGTCACACTATAAAGACATGATGTTCATTTACACTACTTCACAATGTGTGATTGAAAAACAAACTAATAAAAAAAAACAAGGCAAGGTGTGGGGATTAGCATTAGTGAAAGCCAATTATAGTAACAGATTTTTAAATAAGGCTACAGGTAGCAAGTATCAGGAAACTAAATGCATTGTTGGTTAAACACAACAAAACTTGGAAAATGGAGAAGAGAAAAAAACCTGTAGACACAGAAAGCTGAGAGAAGCCAGAAAATCCAGGCCACACTGTGAGAAGCTTAGAAGTAAGAATATGTATGAATAACGTTGTGTGCTTCTGTATTGTATTGCATGTACTCCTCAAATGTTAAACCCTCGTCTTTCATTTGGTTTGTTTTTAAGTTAATGAACCGTTCCCTTTCCCATGCAGATCAGCACCAATATTTTCCGGGTTCTTCCACCAAGTGAAAATCCAGATTTTGACCCAGAAGAGGATGAGCCCACTCTTGAAGCTGCATGGCCTCACATACAAGTAAGGACCTTGTATTTCACCCTCTGTTTTGAACCTCTCTGATTTAATACTTTTGTGTTACAACCTCTGCAAAATGCATATTCCTATTAAAATTTGAACTTTTCTTGATATTCCAGTTGGTCTATGAGTTCCTCCTGCGCTTCTTGGAGAATCCAGACTTCCAACCCAGCATTGCAAAGAGACATATTGACCAGAAGTTTGTTCTGCAGGTGGGTGTTTTGTTTGTTCTATTTTGTTTTCATGTTTTTTAAACATTTGGCATGACTCGGCTGTTTCAAAATCATGTAAAAATCACAAGAAGAGACATTGTTTCAACAAAATCTCTTCCTGTTTATACTATGTTTTGTACACAAAACATAGTATAAACAGGAAGAGATTTCATTTTCAACATTTGATTACTATGAATTATTAAGAAGTGAGCGCCTTATGGCTCAGTCACACAGGTGAAATAGAACGGAACCCACCTTGTTATTAGGGGGAAAAAAAGGTGGTTATTCAGTAATTGCATTGAATTATACTTTTTATTTATTTTTTATTCATTGCAAGTAGTTGTGGAGACCAGCTGCTTTTGATTGCAATGTGATTTCATAGGTTTACCGATGGGAGGCAACCTGTCTCCAAACCGTCACCATCCAGCTTAGACTGACTGCAGGCGCTCTTAGGCAGTATTTGAATCCAATTGCTAACTTGACCATATTCAGTGGAAGACTGATAGCATTGACGCACACAAGTGCCTTTAAAGATTGAAACTAACCTGCAGACCTTTTTCAAAGTAAGACGTCTTCAAAGAAATCATTTCCAAAGCAACAAGGTCTAAAGTGGTTAAAGAGTTTGCTCCTTTTCCTCTAGTGTTGCTATCTCCAACCACTGTTTTCACTAGTGTAATTGTAGTATTAGAGGCCTTTGATTATTTTTAGGTCTGTGTCCCTTCCAAAGAGCACTTCAGACAACTTTCATAATGATGATGATGTAAATAAGCAATTTCTGAATTAACCCACCACGACCAGGTTATAGGGATTTCACAAAAACAAGAAATTGTGTGTTTAGGTTGATACACTGGAACCAGACAAGATGAGATAAACTTTTGTGAACATTATGTGTGGAGCATTGCTACAACACAACAGTTGCAGCTTTAGCAGTTCGCAAAAAATTATGATAACCTTTCTTGATGAACATTGTTTTGATGTCGTTAATATAGTGTTCACTGATTCTCTCCACTTCTATGTTACCGACCAGCACATATTACAAAAATGAAAGTGTCATTGTGTTTTAAGTCTTTTAGCAATAATTTGGTCCTCGATAATTATTTATTTGTTTTGTTATTTAACATATTCACATTATAATTCGAAATGAACTTCCTTTGATGCGCTCAGTCTAGAGGTAGGGTAGGGTAGGTTGTTTGGGTACCCGACCTCTGCTCAGGTGAGAGGTAGGAGACTTCGGGTCAAATCCAGGAGAGCATTTCTTTGGGCATGTTTGAGAGCACCTCCCTGCAAAAAGAGGTGGAGAGGGAGGAAGAGTGCACACTTATCGTTTTTGCTTGAATGTGACAAAACTATTGATCAGGTAATTCTTGCAGCCATTTACAGATTCTGCTAATTGTTACAGACACCACCTGTAACAATTAGCTCCCACTGGAGTTTGTGTGCATGACTAAACATAATACGAGGGATTAAAGCACATTGTGATGTGTTTTGGGAGTTCACAGGCCTACAGTGCGCTCTGTAGGATGAATCAGATGGTTAATATGTTCCAGCTCGTCTCCGTGTGTCCCGGATCTGTACCCACCTACTGCAGGAATGTTTCACTTCTTGTGAAGCAGCAACTAAAAGGAACCACAAGGTCTGGAATGCTGGCTGGGGCACATCCGAGGTGCCTGCTCTGACTTTCCATGATGCGAGCGTGTCGTTTGTGAGCTTTAAATAGCTGCCAGTTGTTTACTCTTCAGGAAAAACGTACTGTGGTTGAAGCAAAGAGTGTGGGATGGATGTATGGGTGGTTGTAAAGGCAAGGCTTTGTTATCCCTTAGCATAATACACACGAGACTGGGTATTCAAAGACACTTCTAAGGTGCTCATAAAACACAGAAGAGGCCTGGAGAGGCTTTCCCAGAGGAGATAGAGGTTCAGTAGTCTGGTCAAGAATGGTTTCTCACTGGAGGAAAACGCATGATCAAAATGATGAGCTTCCAGGACCACACCAGGAAAATTCTAGTTATTGTGTCTTATTCTGATAAAACTTTTTTCCTTTGTACTTTGACCCAGTAGCCGTTACACCTTAGTTACCTAACGTAAACCTGCAGTTAATTTGCACTCTGTTAATATTTCGCATGTTTCTATTATTGCATCATAGAAAACATTTTATGGGTGTGGACTATACTGAAAATGAAACACAGCAGTTTAGAGCGGGGTGATAAAAAGAAATGCATGTAATGCTAACTGTTAGCTTGTGGTTGGAAAATTTGGGGAGTTCAGTTCCTTATGACTGAATTCTGCCGATCTTCTTGCCCCGGTGGTATGGTGGTTCATTGTGTCTGTTTGGGCTTTTCTGTTGCATGTTTGACACGTTTTCCCTGAATTTGTGTGGTTTACAGCTTTCTGTCATAATTCAGGCATGGTGGTTAATTGGTGATTGTAAATTGGTTTTATGTATGGATGTAAGACTAAATGGCTGTGTGACTCCTGTGAAGGATTTGCAACATGTCCAGAGTGTAACCGGACTATTGCATAGAGATGGTTCGCAGTTCAGTGACTTGATGGATAGGTGCATTCATAGCTTATTTATGAGGAGTTTATGTTGTCTGTCGTATTTCCGTTTTTTGTTTTGACCAGAATGACAAAAACCACTCAGGGTACAACTCGGCCCTGTTTAAAAGCTTGCAAATTGTTGAAATTAGAAAGAAGGAAGGAAGGAATTTTGGAATATTCTCAGAATTTTGCATATAGGAAACAATATGTAATAAGATGTGAAGAACTGTTAATTTAACATGGTTAGATTTATAGTAGTCAACTGACAAAGACATTCTTCAGCCTGATGGTTAACCCAAGGAGTCATGCCAAATCATTTCTGCAGTAGATTGAAGGTGGAAAAACTGTTCACACTTTCTTCCAACTGATGTTGGAAGAAAGTGTGCTGATTTTTCACAAACATCGCAGGGTCATCATATCCAAGTTGTCATCATGGTCTGGCAAACACAAAATCGATCAAAATTAATACAATGGCTTTGTAGCAATCAACCAACACCTACGGCATGGTATGTAACCAATTAGAGGATGCTAAAATGAAAAGCAGAAACCCCTCTTGCATTTTTAAAATGGTACAAGTGTACCAAAACTGAAAGTGAGATTTCTGCAAAAGCACCAAATCCTGAAGAATAGTAAACAATACTTAAAAATAAATAGATAGATTGGACTTGCAACTGCCTTCATATGATCAGGTTGCTGTTGCTCTTTTTTGTTTTTCCTTTTTGGCGTATTTGACTCTATTGAGATTGAGCACTTCCCTGTTCCCAGGCAGAGAAGAGGGAAAGGAAGGCAGGTGGATGGTGGTATTGACATCCATGTGGTTTGCATTTTAAAGATTCAGCTATTAGTTCTCCCTTTTTCAGATTTCTTGCTAGTCTATATCTAGCTCCTCCCGCTGTGGATGCAACTGGAGGAGTCATGTCAACAGCTTCATGCTACAGCGATGTCAGTTCATTGACATTTGACACAGCTACATCATAAATCATTTTGTTATGGTTCAACTACAGCTGCATTTATGATCTCTGATCTAAAAGTGTTGATAATATGTTTTTTTAATTATATTTAGAGCTACCTTTTGATTAAAATCACATGTGACAATCTGACTTGATGTTTTTAATCACACACAAAAGTGTGATCATCTTAAATAACCAAAACAGCTTGTGAATACAGATGGACTAATTGTTTGAAGAGTCCTCTCACCATGGGTCACAGGCAGGAGGCAGATGGCCAGAGGAGAGGAGGAGGCACTAATTAAAGAAGTGAGAGAAATCTCAAGTATGAGCATGGTACAATAATATGATATCCCTGTTAGCAGCTACACGTTGCTGTTTATTTGACAATCAGTAAAGATCTCCAAAACGCCCCAAAACTGAAATCACATCTGTTAACATAGGGCGCCGCGTCATTCTCATGCAGTACAGCTGAGCCGTTAATGTGACATTGTCCAGTCAGTGTCAGTGAGTGCCTGAGGTTTTATACACAAATAGAAAGCTGTTGTTTCACTTGAAAGTCATTGCAGTCAGGTTTTTAACTCATCTTGCATGTACAGCATGTCCGTGTTCAAGTTTTCTCAGTATACCTGCACAGGTCTATCAGAGGGGTCGAGTTTTTTAACAGGGACTCTAAATTCAGTAATAAGTGGTTTCCATGGTTGTTATCTATGCAGACTCATAATATTGTCATATATTCCTTTACATTTTTTTTTTTGTTTTGTTTTGTTTTGTGTGTGTGTGTGTGAAAAAATACTCCTGATGACTTTATCCAGTGTGTCACCCTGTCGTTGTTAAATATTGATATGACCTAAGGCACAAACGATATGTCTGAATAGCACACTTTCATTTCATTAAAAAAAAAACCCTCCAATGTTTACATCCACATAACATTTTGTCATCACTGATAGGCAATCTGTGTTAATAAAGTTCAGCTGAAAGATCCAAGCGATTAATTTTCTGTCAATCAAGTTATTGTTTCAGCCCTACTGCTGCACTGACCCCTCGGGGTATTTTCATGGAAACGACTAATCACTGTTTTTGCTTTGGCTTATAAATAAAATATTTAATCACAGTTATATAAGTTAAAAAATTTTCATAACATACATTTATCACAAAGTAAACATGAGAAAGTGTTGGTGGATAACCTTTGAAAATGACTCCTGACAAATTGAGTTACTTCATCACTTTGGAGAATTTTTGTAACTCTATTAGAGACCATGAAGCAGTCCTGCTTTAGAGAAATCAGCACAACATACTGCAGAGATTTTGGATAGCTACTTTGGAAGTAGTATGTTGTTTTTCTGCAATTTATTTTTATTTTATCAATTTTGTACTCCACTTAATCCTCAGAGTAGTGAGTCGTGTTTGCAGTTATGCATGTGTGCACGTCTACAGTGTTTTACCATGATATGTGAAGCTGTTAAAATTGGACTCGAGGGAATAAATCCTGAACAACAGGAAAGAGAAACGACTTTAGAATTGTCCCCCCAAAGAATGCTGGAGTGTGGCTACAGAGGAGGTTACCCCACTTTGGTAATGCTAGCCACCCCACATAAAGCACAATGCATGGCCCAAAAGCAAAAATCAATCAATAATAGTTTGTCTTGAAAACAACAACTTTAATCTCCACATTTTTGACTTTTTTTCTCGAAATATTTTATTTGACTATTCTTAAAATGATCTATGGGATTTTTTTTTTTCTTTTCTTAGTGTGGCCCTAGTACTCCTTCGTAGTTGAGGTGTAAAATACTTGTCACAGAAAATATGAACTAGTTGAATATCTTGCATTAAGTATACATTAACCAGCTGGTGAAGGCACTGTGATACTAGATTGTAGATTTCTTAGTGTCAGAATTTTAGGCTTCCTGTTTTCTCAGCATCCTGCTGAAAGTTGTCTGTTCAGGTGCTATCCTTTCAAAATAAGTCGAAGTAAATGAAACTGAACAAACATTTCATCACCCCTAGTTTGTCTGTGGTATCTCATGTTTAATTTTAATATAAATATAGCTAAAAGTTTTGAAACAAACTGGGAAATATGGGAAATACTGGGAATGAGCAGGACGTGCTGTAATGGCCCAGAGGAAAGCCTAATAGCTAGCTGCTCATTTGCAACACAGAGGAAGCGGTTGTGCCGTTTAACAGCCAGATTTTAGTGTGGTTCAGAGCCGAATGAATGTGAATCAGCACCGTGCAGAAGAACAACCCTTTTTCTGGATATAGTTAAAAATAGATTGTCAGCTCTGTCACCACGGTGCTGATGACATGCTAGTGGAAGATGAGTGCCATACCCCGAAGCTGATCGAAGCCTGAAAACACTCCATTTGACCTCATCGGCTTGGCTGCCTTCAACAGTATTGTAATAATGAGTCATCACATGTTACTGCAAGTGGCTGCTTTACACCGGGGCTCTCAAATCTGTTTAAATGATAGAGAATGCACTCACACAAGCATCTCCTGTTTTATCAGAAAACCTTATTAATCTCTAAGGAAATTATGTGGGTTACAGTTGCTCCAAGACAGTAACAGTAACAGACTAAACTATTTAAATAATACAATATGCTACAGAGTTTACAAATTTAAGAAATAGCACTAATATATACAATCGCTCAATTATAAATATCAAGAATATAGACAAAGAATATTACAGAGGTGAGAATGTTACAGGGGTGGAATATAATATGATTGACATTTGACTCTAACCTGTGAATTTTGTCATTTGCTATTTTACTGTAGAGCGTGTGCTCAAAGGCTGTAACTATTGCGGTGTTTACAGTGTGTATTAGATGGAGGAGTTGTACAGGGAGGTGACCACGGGCAGGAATGACTTCCTGTGTCGTTCAGTGGTGCTCCTGTGACTAGCCAGCACGTGTGGGTGGGAGGTATTACCCATCATTGTCCTTATCTTGGACAACATCTGCCTCTCAGACACCACTCTAAGGGAGTCCAGCTCCATCCCCACAACATTACTGGCCTTGCAGATCAGTTTATCTGTTGGCATCTGTGACCCTCAACCTGCTGCCCCAGCATGCAACAGCATAGAGGATAGCACTGGCCACAACAGACTCATAGAAAATCCTGAGCATTGTCTGACAGATGTTGAAGGACCTCAGCTGCCTCAGAAAATAGAGACAACTCTGGCCCTTTCTGTAAAGTGCAGTGGTGTTTTTAAGCCAGTCCTTTATTGTCTATGTGTACTCCAAGGTATTTATAGTCCTCCACAGTGTCCACATTGACCCCTTGGATTGAAACAGGGGTCAAGTTTTTCCTGATCTTTCTAAAATCCACAATCAATTCCTTGGTTTTTGCCACGTTGAGCAGCAGATGATTTTGCTCGCACCATATGACAAAAGAGTCAACCACAGCCCGGTACTCTGACTCATCACCCTTGCTGATGCAGCCAACCACTGCTGAGTCATCAGTAAACTTCTGAAGGGGTAGAGGATGGTCCCTTGTGTTGCTGATCACTTTGTCAGACACACAATGTTGAAGACGCACATATCGTGGTCTTCCTGTCAGGTAAGCAGCAATCCAGGACACCGGAGAAGCATCCGCCTGCATCGCTGTAAGCTTATCATAAAGAAGGGTTGGCCTGATGGTATTGAATGCACTGGAAAAGTAAAAAAAACATGACACTCACAGCGCTCGCCAGCTGGTCCAGATGGGTGTAGACGCAATTGAGCAGGTAGATGATGGTGTCCTCACCTCCGAGGCGGGGCTGATAAACAAAGTGAAGGGGATCCTGATGTGGTCTGACTATGGGTCGGAGCTGGTCAAGGATGAGTCTTTTCAGGGTCTTCTTGACGTGGGAAGTCGGTGCCACAGGCCTGTAATCCTGTCCTATCCAAAATACAAGCTTTGCATTAAAAAAGAAAGAAGACACAGCCAAGTGCATCAGTCAAAGCAACCATGCCCAGTAATGCATAACTTTAAGTCTTAATGTAGTCTAAGCAGATGAGTTATAACTATTAGTTATTAAGAAAGGATAGAAGTTCTCCAGTGGAATTAACAGGATTGACTTGCTTTAAGAGACACAAGATCCTGGTCATTTGTGTAAGACATTGTGTGAAGGTGTTTTTTTTCTTCTTTTTTTTTTCTTTTTTCTTTTTTTTCTTTTTTTTCTTGGTTTTACAGTTTGTTTTTGCAGCCCTGAAGTGACCAGAAAAACTTCCGTTTGCCTGTTTAAGATTGTATGCTTAAGGAAGGGTAATAATACACAGAACTACAATGACAGTGTGTGCTCTTCATAAAATTTCAGTATTAAGAAGAAAACGTTACACATTTATGAAATATAAAATTGACTCATTGAGCCACACTGCACACCAGAGGCAGTGGTATCAAATGAGTCATGTAGTAACCGCATTCATAGTGAGATGAAATGCGTCATGAAGTCAACTCAAAAGATGATTGATTATATCTTACCGTGACTATTATTA
>VOQK01016216.1:8064-19210 GCA_015052645.1 Benitochromis conjunctus
AAGGTGGAGACGATCGGATCGGAAACACGGTCGATACGTCAGAACTTAACAAGCCGACTGATTAAGAGCTCCGGGTTTGTGTACCCTCTGCGGCTCTGCTGAGTTAATTTATAGCTTTATCCAAGAACACCCAGCTTTGTGATCGAGTTATTTTTCACCAGGTTTTGACACGCCTCTTCCAAAGCCGTCTTAGATACAGGTTCAAGGATGCAGCTAAATGCAGGAGTCTGGTGCCTCTTTCAGACATTATAATCACCCGAATAACTTCCATGCTGACATCTTTTACTTATTTTGACTTGTAATGTGTCTCACTTGCTGTCAGTATCCACACAGAGCTGCCTGAACTTGATCTGAATGTGTGTGTCAATGAATCCGGAGATTTAAACGTCTAATCTAATGAAGCACACTCCCGTACAGTACACACTCCCGGACGCTCATATTACTCATTTACAGTAAACGAGTGGCAGAGCTGAACACACACACACACACACACACACACACACACACACAGTGTTTCTGGTTGACAGATGGTTCGCTCTGTGTGAGGAAGCTGATCTGATTCAGTACAGAGACCCCCCGTCACCTCCTCCTCCTCCTCTTCGTCCTCCTCTTCACTTTGTACCTTCTGCTCTCGTCTCGTTTCGGTTTCCTCTTCTCATGTTTAAATATTCTCCTCATCTGTCTTTAGTTACCTTCCAGATTTCTCTTCGCTCTCTGGACATGTTTAATGGGACTCCAGGATCCTGTTTACTGTTCTGTGGAAATTACACTTCCCTGAAGATATTACGCATTTTTAATACATAAAAAACACACACAAAACATATGTGTAAACAGAAGAAATCTACGTTTAACCCTTAAACCCATGTAGACGTGAATGATTCATGACTGCACTACAGTCAAACCCAAAATCCAAAAATGGTTTTAAATCCAGACATGTTGGAAATTCCTAAATCCAAACATAGTGACAGCAGTTTGTCTGACTGACGGTCTAACTGTCTGTCTAAACTAACCAAGTAACCGTTGTGATGTACCCTGATAAGACGTGATTCAGCCTGCTGTGTCAAACTGAGGGTTAAACCTGAAGTTCCCTCTGAAGCTTCAGATTCTGCTGTGAATGAAGCGGCCTGGTTCTTATAGAGCACTTTTCTACTCGAGCACTCAAAACATCTCATTCACACGAGCACGTTTTTCTGCTTCTGAGTGCTTTCTACCTGACATTCACACTCCGATGAACACATGAGTAGCGACCGAGTGTTCAGGATCTTGCCCAAGGGTTCTTTGGCATGCAGGGTGGAGCAGCCTGGGATTGAACCATCAACCTTCAGATTAGTGGATGTCCTCCTGAGCTTCAGCCAACCACAACACATCTTTAAAAGTTACACTTCTGTTTCGCTGGGGGTTTTTTTTTTTATGACACCATGTGTGACTGAACCAGCAATGTGTACACTCACAGGACACTTTATTAGGTACACCTTGCTAGTACTGGGTTGGACCCTTTTTGCCTTCAGAGCTCTTTAATTCTTCACAGCACAGGTTAAACGAGATAACGGAAATATTCGTGTTCACATCTCAAAGGTGCCTGTTGGATTTGGACCTGCTGACTGTGGAGGCCGTTCAAGTACAGTGAACTCATCGTAATGTTCAGGAAGCCAGTCTGAGATGATTCGAGTTTTGTCTCATGCTGGAAGCATCAGAAGATGGACACAGTCAGAAGGAAAGCCTAGGGGCACGCTGGTGTTTAAACAATGACCACACAGAGTGGCACTCCTGTCGGCTAAGAACAGGACAGAAAAACGATGCCTGGTCTGTCTCAAGTCTCGATTTCTGCTGCAACATTCGTGGAGTCTGAATTTTACGTGAACATAATGAAAACACAGATACATCCTGCTTTGCATCTGAAATGTTTGTTGTTTGTTTATTTGGTGACTTCTTGTTATACGTAGATGATGCTCTGATTTACGCTCCCATCCTGCCAGCAAAAACTGATCATTAACTCAAACTCCACTAATAAACCTAATAGATTGTGAAGCTGACCTCACAAACACCTTATAGATGTTGGGTGTGCAGCGGCGTGTGATCAAATTCACACTGTTCAGACAAGAGGCACAAAAACAGCTTTGGACTGACCCAAAGGGAGACCGGCAGATAATGCTTACACTTTATTTACAGTCGGAGTCGATGGGTGTGGTTGAAATGGACCAAAAAGTCGAGTAAGGAGTTTCTGTGTACATATAAACAACTGACACAGCGTGTCACATAAAACGGGTAAGTACATATCCAACACAGCCTCGTGCGTGTGTTGGATCGGTATTCGTGTGGCACGTTTTAGCTAGTCTAGTTTAGACAGACTAGACTAGGAAGATCCTGCTAAGCAGTTTTTTGTCCATCAGACTCAGAGATAAGTGGCCAAAATGATTTTTTTAAACAATGCATTTGTTGCTTTGAAGGACAGTTTCCTGAATCTGCTGAGAGCAGAGTTAGCACAACACACAGAAAAAACATCATTTATGATGATAAAACTCTGCTGATGCAACGCTGAGCCAGAAACACTGAAAACAATTCACGGTCGTGTTCCAAAAATCGCTCTGTGTCTGTGAGGGAGATTCACTTCATTCATTTCACAATTTCGTTGTACGTGTACAATGACAATAAAGGGCTATTCTTCTTCATCTTCATCTGCACGACGGTGAATCCTCGAGCAGCTGACTGAACTCCTCAAACTAAATTTCTAAAGAAGGCAGAGCTCTCAGGACCACTTGCCGCTTTGTTTTCCTCCAGCTGAGCCGAGCTCTTGGAGTTTGGCGCTCCTCCACGGTCCTGTTTGTGCACCAGAAATTGATTTGAACCCAGCAGGTGCGCTGACTTCAAAGACGCTCTATTCTGGACACTTTCTGTGTTCTGACACTTTTTTCAGGCTCCCAGAAGATCAATAAAGCTGCTTCGCTTCCTTCAGACTTCCACAGAATCACATCCAAGAGAATAGGCAGGTGCACAGACAGGCAGCAGTGGTCGGGCTGTTTATTTAGTCGGACATGAATAAAGTTTCAACAGAGATAAAAGTCATTCTATATGTTAAACTCTAATTCTCCAAGTAGGAGTCTTTTGTTGTTTTTTTTGGGGGGGGGGGGGTGATAAGGTATCACCGACCGTTGTTTGGCCCACTGCATGGAGACCACCCGGGATATCATCACATGTCCGGAGCTGCAGTCTGCGAATGTTTCATTTTTTAAGGTGACAGACGACAGAGAGGTGAACGATGCGGGCGTTTGAGCTCCGACCGGCTAAAACACAGAGAAAAAACTGGAACAAGAGGTCAAAGGTCTCACACACACCCCATCACATGCTGAAGGCAGCGGGTCACATGCTGTCCTCCTCATACCTCACACACACACACACACACACACACACACACACACACACACAGTGTCAGCTCTGTGCCTCCGAGCGAATGCTTGTCAGCGCCGTTACTTCACAAAGACACAATGTGTTTCAGCAGCACTACTCTTACTTTAGTTAAAGTAGCACATTTTATATTCCAGAAAAGTAAAAGTACAAAAAGGCAAAGAACCGAGAAGTAAAATTACTCCTCATGAAAAAAGGTCCCGTTTAGAGTCGTCTTGGATTAATCACCCATAATTGTATAAATATATTTAAAGGAGCAAACAGTCATTTAATCCAGTTACATGTGTCACAGCTATGCTAACAGCACATTCGAGCCAATCTGGCTCACAAATGGCACAGCTGGCTCAGGTCTGGCACTGAAAAATGAAGCCCCAGAAATCAAGAGCTTTATCTATCTTTGGATTATTTAAGTGGTTAAAATCTCTGAGATGCATATTTAGCCACAACCTGTAACTGATGTTTGGACATAATGATTGTTGGATGTAAGGTCGTAAGGATGGTCAACGTCTGCTGGCCGTCTTGGGTTTATCACATTGTGTGTGTTAGAGACAGAGAAGCTTCAGAAAGAACAACAACATGGAAACAAGTCTTTGTTTTCAAGCCTTTTAAAACAGAAAGTGTGTAAAAGTGACTCTGACAGCTGGGTTTAAGCTCTTCATGGTGATCTTTATGACTGTAACATGCGTGCTGTGGCCCGTGGTCCTGCAGCGGCACCGAAATGTGTGACGCTTTATTCTGATCTGAAAATGATTACAATTTCTAAAAAGTGTGATAAAATCTGAACTGGAGACATGACGTGTGAGGGAGGTATCTCAGGGTATCTCTCTCTCTCTCTCTCTCTCTCTCACACACACACACACACACACACACACGCACGCACACACACACACACACACACAGAGCAGGGCTTGTCAGGCGAGCCGAGCAGCTGGAGATAAATGACGGTAGCCGTCAGTCTGCTGACACGCTGCTGACAGTTCAGCGCACACATCGGCGAAACATCAGACACCTGCAGCGATGTCGTGTTTCCACTTCCTTCAACTCAACTTTATCTACACGCCGCTCGAAACGCTGCAAACCTGATCCGGAGCCACGTTGTAAGGAGCGCTCGGGCCTTTCCATCAGCTCATCGCAGATTTCAAAGATAAACCAGTGCGCATGTCTCCAGTAATCAGTTTGGTTCCTGCTCATGGAAACTTCAGCAGAGATATCTGATAACATCACAGCAATGAATAACTGTCAGCGCTGATGAGGGGCCAGTTGATAAAAACAAACGTGTCTCAGTCTGTGAAATGTTACTAGGGTTGCTGTGAGGATCAGCTGAACCAGTTTCATGGGAGCCGGAATAAAAACTCTAATATGGCAGAAATGGAGGTCACAGCTGCTTTGAACTTGGCTTCATCAGAATAATCCAGCTATGCTCAGCTTCTTCAAACTGTGGAATGAAGTTTAGTACCCCTTACATGCACCTCCGACTGTGACCCAGTGGTGGCGGTAGAGTGCTTGAGGAGACACGTGTAGAGGCTACCAGAGACTTCACTGGCAGGACAAGAAAGGGTGAAAAGTTGCTGTGTCCAAATTCAGAGGTAGCATGCTTCGAAGAACCCGACCTGCGCGGTCCACGTAGGGTGGGTCCTTCGAAGGCCGGAAGTGAGCGGCTGTGAAATTGGACAGCCTAGCCTTCATTTATTCCCGCCCTTACTTCCGTGTTTTTCCAGTCGCTAGCGCTACAGCGTGGTAACTTTAAAATGGACCCAGAAATGTCGCTCCGTTCTTGTTTTTTTTTTGTTGTTGTTTTTTTACGTTTTTAATGCTCGAGGAGCTAGAAAACCTGTATCATCGTCGCCGGCATGTTTTGTATCTTAGGCTCATCAGAGACAATCATATCCAGGTAAAATAATGTTCTTTAATCAGGCCATTGTTATGAGAAGGATTCTCCTATATGGCCCGCAATGAATCCTGGGATATGGTGGGATACACCCGACCCATCCTTCAAATCTGGGGAAAAGGAAGACGCATTTGGAGCACTCTTTGAATTTGCACAGCCTTCGTTGCGTCGCTGTGACGTCATTGCCTACAAATGCGGCCTTCGAAGCATGCTACCCCTGAATTTGGACACAGGAAGTGTGTGGGAAGAAGCATCAACCTCTGGGGCTTAAAAGCATCAAAAGTGTAGTTCCTCCAACATCCACTAGAGGCTCCAGCAGTGAGTCGGTCCCCATAGCCTCCCATATTAAAATATTCAACTTCAAAGCAGAAATAAACATGTTTACATCCTGATATAAAAACTGTTTGAGGTTTTATAGATAATTCCCGCCGTCATAATTAGTGAACAGGTGTCAGTGTTTTTATAACTCACCTGTTTAAATTGTATTAAGGCTTAAGAGCATTATAAGCATTATTAGGTGCGTGGCCTCTTTGACTGACAGTTGTATGGTGACACAGGCGGCTTTAGCTGTTAGCTATCTGCTAGCCTTCGCCTCAGCTAATTGGAGCCCCTGAACTGGACCTCTAAACCGTGTTTGTGTTGTTGGAGCCTATTGGAGCACTTTTAATGACATTATCTGACCAATAACATGGCTGCTGTGAGGTTACTGTACTAACAGACCGTCCAGGAAGAGCTTCTAGGATTTGATTCATTAGCAGGTGTCTGTGCCAGTGGGATGTTCCCATACAGTTTTACAGATGTAACTTGCTAACCAAGCTAGCTAGCATTAGCTGAAAATTTGGCACTCCATCCTGGTGTCCTGATACTATCCCTTCTGGCTGCAAAACCCA
This sequence comes from Benitochromis conjunctus, assembly GCA_015052645.1. Lineage (NCBI taxonomy): Eukaryota > Metazoa > Chordata > Actinopteri > Cichliformes > Cichlidae > Benitochromis > Benitochromis conjunctus. The sequence continues at coordinate 14,245 of VOQK01016216.1, forward strand.
AAATGAGAAAGTGAGACTGGAAGCTTCAAAATGAGCCCAGAAACCGGTGGCTACATCCATCTTTTATATACAGTCTATGAAAATACTGCTATATCTGTGAGATCTGTGCCAGAAAAACTCAGACTTCAGGAAAATGTATTTGTGACCGCTCTGTGTTGTCTCAGTTACACACTCAGATGATTGTACATTTAAATGTAGACTCAGCACATCACATGTGCCTGATGGACTCATTAAAGATGACTTTTAAATCTTCTCTCCACACATGAATGAGGTGAGCTTTGTTCCCTGTGCAGCATGAAGGCAAGGACGGTTTCTCTCAGAGTGCAACCTGACCTGCTGGAGCTCGCATCAAATATTCATCAGCTCCTTTCACAGCGTCTTGGACCCTCCAGGAAACACACAAACACGAGACGGTGCATGCGGCCGCATGATCTCATCGAATCACTCTTCATCTCTGTTTAACACATTAGCATCCCATTATGCTTCCATAACTAACAATGAAACAATAAGGCCCTGTTGATGGTGGGTAATAAACTTTATTGCTCACAGTAACACGACTAACACATCAGGAGCATCTGCAGGACGTCTTTGCAGGAGCGTGCACTAAACCTGAGCGTGGTTTCTCTCATGGAGGTCCGTGGATTTAGTATGTTCTGCCCTGGTTGGTGACCTGAATCCAGTCCAGTATGAGAGTAATTTCACCTCATTACCGATAATAATGGCAGCTGAAACCGCCTCCAGGATTTTATGAATGTGGATTCTGTGGGGAAATCACCGGATGATGACTTTTTATTTTTATTTTACTTTAAAAACTTCCGAATTTTATTAACTCAGAAGCGTTTCAGCCAGATTTCACTCCGGCTCAAACCTGGTCTCCTGTGTGTGTGTGTGTGTACGTGTTTTCCTACTTGGTGGGGACCAAAAACCTGAAATTTACTATACTGATGGGGACCAACTGCCCTCATCGGGACCAACATCCAGGTCCCCACGGGGTTGAAGGTGTTTTTCACACTCAAAACGTGGTTTTAGTGTCAGGGTTACAATTAGGTTATGGTTATGGTTAGGGTAAGCGGCTAGGGAAAGCATTATGTCAATGGGATGTCCCCACGGGGATAGGTGTACACGAGCATGTGCGCGTGTGTGTGTGTGTGCATGTGTGTGTGTTAGCAGTTTATCTTAAAAAGGATATTTTTTTCCCAAGAGTCTTATTTTCTTGGTTAAATGAAAATAATATGAGAATGAAGCACACCATTCAGTAAGACTTCATAACATGGCCGTTTAATTCCTCTGTAATTAGAGTTTAACTGTATTATATTTGAAGTTACAGCGTAATTAAATTTACCTACAAATACTTAAAGGTAGGCACACTAGAATAAGGGAGTAAGGTTTTTATGGGATAGAAATACGTTTCCATACTGTAAGTAAGTAGTTTTAGGTATTCCATAGACACAAAATAAACTGTAAGTAATTTTAATAATGTGTCATTTCTTTGGTATTTTTGCAGAAGAACAACATTTTATAAGTACGCTGTACTTTTTAAGGTGCTATTATGGAGTGGCTTAACTTTGGCTTCATCATTATAAAGTCACATAGGCCTACAAATTTGATTTTGTATTTATTTTTTCTTGTAATTTGTAAGTGAGAACAGTCCTTATCACATTCATATTAGAGTACAGTAGAATTATTCCTCAGTTTCCTGTAAAAACCAGACTTTTTATTCTGGTGTGCCTCCCTTTAAATATTTGTAGGTTAATTTATTAATGTTTTAATTTCAAATGAAATTAATAAAAAAAAATCAAACTGTGTTTAATTACAGAGAAATTACACTCTTAGTTGAGAGTTGTGTTATAGATTGTTACCCACGATTCAGTCCTGAGGAGATGGAGTGATGTAGGCAGGATTTATTCTTCTTAGCGGTGAGCTCTGTGAGCCATGTCTGTCAAAAATTCAGACATCTTGATTTTTGATAGATGTGCAAAAGGGTCCGTGTCTACCTTTCACAGTAAAAGTCCAAGATATGTACACCATGTGACAGCTGTGGTGGCGGAAACTGTTGATGAAGGACATCAAAGCATTTTTATAACAGATACCAGATTTTATAACAGAAGGACTGAATCAAATCTTATCTTTGACTTTACAACTGAACTCCTGCTGCCAAAGAATAGAAAAGCTTCACAGCAGAGACAGAAAAAGCAGTAAAAACAAAATGTTACTGTCCACGTTTATTCTAAATGTCTCTCTTCTCTCTCTCTCTCACACACACACACACAGATTTGGCCTGCAGCTGAAACCACCCAGCAGTAACGGATCATACCATGACAACGGTCGGCAGGGGTGTGTGCGGTGTTTGGTGGGGGGGTGTTTGAGGCTATTTGCCCCCCCGGGGCGAGGACAGCAGTCAAGGTTACTGGCTGAACAAACACGCATGAACACAGCGTGCCCGGTTTGAATGATTCAGCCTTGCGCTGTCAGGTGGACGTCAGGAAGAAAGGTTTTATTTTCAACACTTCAAACTTCTTCGTTGGTGTTTAATCAAGACTGGATCTTCAGGTTTGCTCCAGTCACCCCTTTCCACTCAGTGGTCACGTCATTAGGTACACCTTCCTAATACCCAGTTGGGTGCGGTTCTGCCTACATTCACCCAGAGAACATGTGAAAACTTAAATCTGATATTTATAATAATCGCATGTGTTTGTAGACGACAATTTAATCCTTTAACATGTTTCCTCCTTCACTTCCTTCAAAATAAAAGCCCCCATTGGAGTATATAGAGCATCATTATGCAACACGGTCCTATAGAGGACTGAGGGTTTCCATGGAGACGATAGCAGCTCCACTTCGATTCCTCAATTATAGGTGTGAAATCTTTATTAGTGAGAAACAAACACACACACGGCTGCCTTTCTTTTACCCCCTCAGAGGGTGTAACCCGATTTTCCAATAGGAACATCCATCACAACATTCCTGCTCCGCTTTAATACGACGTGATTAAAAATCTCCGTTAACCTCTAATTATTAATCAACATGGAAACAAGCGTCTGTTTCTTGCACAGCCACCGATGTGGGAACAACAAGAGACACGATCACGATTAATCAACAGGAAATTCATCAGCATTTCTTTGATCTTTTATGAAAAAAGATGTCACCGCAGATGGTGGGAAACTTCAGCGACATTTTTTTTTTATTGTATGTTAGAGTTTTCCGGTTCAGTGATGAAGAAATGGTGTTACATCATTGCCAGAGGATAGACTCAGACTTATTTAGGCTAAATAATAACAATAACAATAATAATGATGATAACAAAAACTTGAACCCATCACTGACCCCGAGAGGACGACCCCAAACCAGACCAAAGTTTCCACAGGAGCACGATTCACTTCCACCAGCGTGTTGACCAAAGCACGTCGGCGCTGCCGAGGACCGATTCACAGAGAACAATTTGTGCTAAACTTCGGGACCACAGCACATCCGGGCTAGAGGAAAAAGACGAGCGAGATCATGTGACATCACTCCAACAACATGTTGAAGAACAACAATCGCACAGGGCAAAGATGGCGGTGGCGGCGAGCTGAAAGCGGTCACCGGTGGGCTCATACTTCCCAAACTTACGATGGCAGCACATCTGATCTGAGGAAACATCTGCTTAAACACTAAAGCTGCACACGGCATCGTGTTTGACGGCCTGAAAGCCAAATTCACCGACAGCAGGCTAAATAATTACTCAGTTGTCATAGAAACGTGTTTTTCTTTACCGCTTGTTCACATTTTAAATGAGCATTTCTACACCGGCTGCACTGAAATGTCAGAATGGTATTTATGCTCGAGACGCGTAAGACGTCTGAAAGCTCAGTATGAACAGGAACTGAAAACAGTCGAGCATCAGCGGCGTGAACGCTGCCAGACCGAGGCGGCGTAAAACGGTTCAGCCGAGAAATATTTTCAATCCATAATCTCAAAAAGAGTAAAGTACCAAAAACAGACACCGCTGGCTACGATACAGAATTCCTGCTATGGGTTCAAACGCTATGCGGGAAAAAACTTCAAATGTTTGCTGGCGATCAGCATCAGATCTCCTGCTGAGCTCTTCAGGAAACAGAGCTTCTGAAGGGACTACTTTCTTCGGCGTATTCATACTTGTGTGACCTCTGATTATTATCAGCATTTAAATTTTAAACAGTGACATCGTGTGAGTGAGATTGATTTTACCTACAAATTATAAACAGATGAAAATTTCTCTCTCTCTCACACACACACACACACACACACACAGCTACAGCCATTAACAGTGTGACTGACACCTCAAACTGCAGCTTGTGTAACAGATAACACGGTTAATCTGGAGCTCCCTCATATTGATCACACTGTCAAACATCCACTCTCGTTACTGCACTAAAGCCAGAGAAGAGGAAAAGCGAGGAAATAAGGAAAGGAAGCAGACATAGGAAGCAATAAATGATGGAAGGAAGCATAAGGAGAGGAGGCTGAATGACAGGAAGTCACAATAGGAGGACAAACACCAATGAGCAAAAAGAGAAAGAAAGGAGATCACTATTCGAGCAAGGAGTCTCCTCTTCTTCTTCTCTGGATTTCCTGACTGACAACAGTAGCTCCATCAAACCGCAGAAACAACATTTTCCTTTATCTGTCACCAGACGTCACATGTTTAAAGCTGGAACCGCCTCATGAGCAGAACCAGAACCATCACCGGAAAACAGGACGTGCCATTATATTTAAAGTGGCGCTGTTCTGCTTTTCCTTGGTGGATGTTCACACTGTGAGCTCAGGCTGCAGATGCTCCAAACTCTCAGTGCAGCACAGTTTTTTTCTACTGTTGGATCTGCATGACGTCATAAGGAGGGATATTCCTAATATAGTCACATCGGGCACAGAAGCCCCACTGTTATGTGTTTGCAAGAGGTGGCCAATCAGAAGAGAGAGTACTTTAAGGGGGAGGGGCTAAAATGTT
>VOQK01016221.1:38494-53574 GCA_015052645.1 Benitochromis conjunctus
AGTTGAAAACGCAGAAAAACGTTATGTTGGGGTTTTATTTTGACTCTAAATTTCTATTTTCATTATGCAAAATTTTATAATATGGTGGGTGACTAAGGGTGTAACTCCCCTCTAATTCAATGCAGTTTCAGTGTACTTTAATTACAATGTAATTCTACTATATATACTTAAACTTGTGTATACTAGGAATAAGGGGGAGAAAACAGGTTTGTTACTTTAATTATTTACACATTAAGTCAATTAGAGTTTGAACAGTCATTGTGAACAGGAAAGAAAAGTAAGTTGGACTTGGCTCCGTTATTATAAGATCACATAGGCCTGCACATTTTTATTTTTTCTTGTAAGTTGGCAATACATAACAGTCCTTATCACATTTATTTTAGTAAAATAAAAGGACGATTGAATAATAGAACACCCATCATGCACATCAATATAATGAATATTAGATAAAGATGTAAAAAACAAAGATTATTTCACTCCATAATATGACCCACATCCAAAAAAAAAACGTGCACTTAATGTGTAAGACAGTGAAAAACTGTTTGTATTTCTGCAAAATCACCATGACATTGCACAGTAAAACTTCCTTATACATTTGTTACCCTGTTATTCTAGTCTACTGACTTTTCAGTATCTGTAGGTAAATATACATAATTCTCATTTCAAATAAAATTCACTGAAATTCCATTTAGTTACACTTTCAGTGACAGGACGTATTATAAAGTGTTATGAAAAACAATGACGTCAGCATGACCTTTTGTTTGTGGTGTAGCCTGTCCAGTCATTTGTCAGCAGCCAGTAGTATGACAGTTCTACTCAGGCAAGCCAAAACTAACTACTGGTAGCTGGCAGCACTGCGCTTTGTTTTCTTTTTAAAAGTGTTTGTGAGGAAAGTGATGGAGATATTCAACAAAAAAGGAAAGGTGAAGCACGGACTGAGACATCCACAATGAGATAAAAGGGAGGAGAGCATTGCTTGAAATGGGGATGAAAGAGACCCGTGAAGGAGCATGGAAAGTGAAAAATATGGAGGAGGGGTCTGAGCCACTGTAGAGGTCTGTGATTGAAACCATCTCCTGTGTGTATGTGTGCGCGTGTGTGTACCAATCGGTCAAGGGGTTTGGTCAGAGTCCGTGCTTGAGAAGCTTTACCAAAAAAGGTCACATCACAGAGACTCAATGAACATTTCCTCTTGCTACTACAATGCGCATTCACTGTTTAACTTCAGTCATGTATGGGCTGAATCTCATCACCTGTGTGTTTTGTACACAGAGAAACACACCTGCATGTTACAAAAACACATCATCTGTCAGCACCTTTTTTTTTTTTTTAAACGTACTATATGTGTACGGGCTCTCGGGTTTTCACAGCACAGCTGATTCCCCAAGAAAATCACCATCTCCTATGGGTGTTTGCCTCACGACGACTGTGTGTTTGTAAGACATTTTAACTTAATGAATTCATGTCTGTAAATGCCAAGTCTCCTCTCTCCCTGTCTTTACAAGGTCCAATATCTGAGCGTGCTCCTAGTACGCAGCACAAGCCAGACACAACATTGAGCAAGTAATAGTTATGTAAAAATAAATAGATTATAGGGATATGTCTATTTCAAGAGGAATTTATTCTGAAGACCTTTCCCAGACATGGAGAAACAAAAACAGACATTAAAAAAATAATAATAAAAAACTCAAATAAACATTCCAGACTTTGGAGGAGCTATAAACGGAGCCCACTTTTACAAGGTGCTTAAAAACCCCTGGCCTGGGCATAACAAGCATGCTAACAAGCAGCACCTCACTGACACCAGCAATTTTAGCCAAAGGTGTCACTGGCCTGTTCTAGCATGTGAGTGAGAAACAAGATTTGGACATAGGAGAAAACAAGTGAAAGTAAAGACAAGCTGCAAATGTCCACAGCTGTAACTAAAGAGAAACCCAGATATCAAACGTGCAAAAAGCAGTTGTAAGGCAAGTGGTAAAAGAGATTCAAGCCTCAGTTTAAGTATTGTTTTATGGATGTGGTTAACTTAAAATAAAAAAGTGCCAAACGATGCTAAAGTCCAAATATATAAGTGTAATTATGAAGAGATCTGAGTGCTAGTGTAGGTGTGTAGATGGAAAGGTGTCAGCTGAAGAGAAAAGAATAGGTGCTGACAACAGGTGATCTGGTGCAGGTGATGCGTGGATGAATGGGTTCGAATGTGCCATTCGGAGTGTAAACACTGAAAGGAGTTGACATGTTAGCTGAAAAGAGAGATGAAAGCAGTGGAAATGTAAGAGTAAAAGCTGAATACAGGTAACCCAAACTGAATGAGGTTTATAACTGAAAGCTGTTAAGAAGCAAAGGAAGTTTAAAGGCCAGTTGATGTAAAAGGTCAATAATGTCTCTATGAGGAGGGAATGTTAAACGTACAGTTAGTCAAACGTACTCATAAATATACATTGATTAGTGTGTAAAATTACAAGTTCCAACAAATTAAGCATTCTCATAAAATTTGAAAATATCCATTAAAAATTGATAGGAGTGGGCGCTGGTTTGTGGAAGCTGCCAAGTTCATTTGTGTATAAGTACAGTTGACTGCAGTCTGCAATATACTGACATCTAGTGCCTAGGGGTGAGATTTTATACTCTGCAACTTTAAAGGCTTTGGTAGAGTTGGAGTTTGTTTTTTTTAAGCTTTTGTTGTGAAGACCTAGAAGCTGAAAGGGTTTGAGGCATCACTGAAAGGCGACTTACAGTCATCATAAGAATGAGGTACATCCTCTGTCGAGGTTCTAAGGTTTCATATTTAGTGCTGTCAGCGTTAACGCGTTAACATGTCAAAATTGGCAAATCCTGTTAAGGAGTTAACGCAGATTAATCCGTGTGAGGGGTACTCGCGTTAACGCGTTAGTGCAGCTTAAACGCCTTAATGCCATCATCACGGCTAACGCGATTAACAATTAACCCATCTGGAGCCCAGACTGACTCAAAATCCCTGAAATGTCTCTGTCAATGCATTTCGGGCAGTTTGTCCAAAGTTTGTCCATTCTGCTCTCCAGACGGGTTGAGTGGGTTAAAAATTGTAATCGCTTTAATTGTGATGACCGCGTTAACGCCTTTAGCCGTGTTAACGTTGACAGCACTCCAATTACCACTGGGACCACTGTTACTTTCACCCTCCACATCTTCTCCAGTTCTTCTATGAACCCTTGGTACTTCTTCAGCTTCTCGTGTTCCTTCTTCCTGATGTTGCTGTCATTCGGTATCGCTTCATCTATCACTACGGCCGTCTTCTTCTGCTTGTCTCTCTCTCTCTGTCTCCCTCTCTCACTCTATAATAAAAATCTAGTCCTTACCAAGTCTTAAAGTTTTGTATAAAACTTCAGATGAACAATGGCACATGCCATATTAGACTGAGTCATTATTTATTTAACAAAATCCAAAGTACACCTTATAAGTCAGTAGATTGTAGAACCAGTTTAAGCAGCAATAACTTGAAGTACTGGATTTTGACTTTATAAGAGGAATCTTCGCTCTTTCTTCTTTACAGTGTTGCTTCAGTTCAGTGAGGTCTGTCTGCATTTCTTAATGCACAGCTCTCTTAAGGTGTAACCCACTAAAAGTAGCAGCAGTAGAACTGAGCACAATCCAGGTTCTCCACTGTAAGTGTCAGGTACATGGAAAAAGTAAAAACAGTGGAGGTGAATTGTGTATGAAATGTGGAGATTGAAGACAGTTCCACTGAAAAACTGTTCATCCTTTTAGGTGACAATCAGAGCTTAAGTACTGAAAGGAGGTAAAGAATCGAGTACTGTAATGATCACTGCTATACTGGCTCGTAAAAAGTGAAAGCTGTCGAAGTGGCAACAACTTTCACTGTCTAGTGCAAACATAAACAGTGTGTTGAAAGTCCCTGAGTCAGTTAAAACATTTAGTTCAACATTTTATTTTTACCAGAGGACACGAATGCAAGAATATGACAGCACTGATTGAGTAGATCTGAGCTGATGCCTGGGGGCTTGTTGACCAAATCAAGGTATGTTTAGAGCTTCCTGTCCTACTCTAGTGACAGGTTGGAATTATGATGCCATGAACTCAGCCTTCACAAGTCCTCAGACTTACGTAGGATCTTGAGGGCTTCTACCATAAATAGCCAGACCCAAGAGGAGCTGGGAGAGGGGTCGGTGGGTGGGTGGAGGGACCCTGCTTCCAGTGGAAATGCCCTTCTGAGTTTCAGAAACTGCACTAAGCTCCTCTGTCCCTCCCATTCTGTATTTTTGCATCTTTCTTCCTTAATAGTTTTAAGCCCCTTTAAACTCTCTGTCTGCACCTCGTCGAGTTTTGTGACTCAGGACTTTTTCTCAACCTCGCGCCTTCAGAGCATATCTCTATAATCCACCCAGATCTCTTCAACCATCCAAGACACCCCACCCCAAAGAAGTTTGTCCGATGATGTATCCACTGACTTTCAAATACTTCCTCTGAACTGGGCCATTTGTACAGTATGTTTCAGTCACCTTTAAAAATTGTAAACTATAACTCACGAGCACCTAAAACTGTTCCTTTGTCGGGAGGACTGATTGCTTAAAGCGAAAAAATGCCCAGTCACAAAATACGACTGACTAAAATACTGTAAATACAAAAGCGCATTACTGCAATACTTTTCCGCTGAGTTTATGAAATTGTGACACCATTATCCCTAAACCAGGACTCTTTAGTCATCCATCCACATGACACACAATAAATGTGCCCAGAAGTAGCCTATTAGCCTAGGTGTCAGATGAACTGGAGCCAGTGTAAACAGTAAAGCCCACCGTGCAGTAAATATCTGACTGTATTCTGTTATTTTTAGTGTGAGGGATTCCTCTTTCACGAGACAATACATCTCTACCCTTCTCCCAGTCAGCTCAGGCCCTTCCCTTCTCCCATCATGCCCAAATAAAGCGTCCAAATTCCATGTGTGTGCTTCTTCTTCTCCCTGTGAAATGTTTATAAGACCCTCGCTTACTTCGTGTGTGTGTGTGCGCATGAGGGAATGTGATTGTGCATACATGAGCACATCTCCTGGCACGCAGAATTAATCCAGATTTCTATATTCTAACAGGCTGTTTATGGTAATCTACTGGGATTTAATAACGTTTGATTTGCTTTCAGGTTAGAAGTGTCAGCTTTTACTACGTTGTGAGAGTTTAAGGTTGTGCTTTAACCAGTTCATGACGTCCATTATGATGTTCCTCTACTCTTTTTATTGGACTCCCTGTATCTCAGGGTTAAGCCTGTTACTGATGCGCTGAACTCAACATGCGCATAGGTAGGATTTTGATCAAATACGATATTATTTTTATATATTCTTCTCATTGTCCCTGTACTTTATTGCATTTAGCGTATTCATTTCTACACTTCTACAACATAACTCTGGTGGATAACTTTTCAATATATTTTGCATTGAAAGTGTAGAAATAAAGACATTAATTCTAATATTTAATCTAAAGTGTTTCTGTCTATAGTCACAGCTATGGAGCTGACGCTTCACCTCCCGCCACTGTTACCCTACCAACTACATCAGCTGATTGCAATTCACACACTTCATTCAAGGTTTCATCTTGGTTCATCTTATAATTCAAGTGCTTTTATCTCTTACTCGTAAGTGCTGAAAGCAACCAAACTGTCAGGTTAGGACACTCTGAGAGAGCAAGCAGCATCCGTGGTGCCCAATGGCTGCGTTTATGTAGTGCTTTTATCCAAAGTGCTTTACAATTTGCCTCTTTTTCACCTGTTCTCTCTCACACACACACACATACACATAAAACAGATGGCAGCAAGCTACCACACTGAATGCTGCCTATGACTTCTGGGACAAAATTGGGGGTTTAGTGTTTTGCGCAGGAGTTCTTCCAGAGTAGACTGAATATCCATCCCTGCAACTGGATGCTATATTTTGCCTTTTGGCAGCATCTAATTGCTTTAGCTGACATTTTAGCAAATTAGCTGACACCTTAACAAACTGTTTAACAAATAATTTAAAGCCCTCTCCAAGTCTGTATTTCTTCCACGAAATTGTGAGCCAGGCTCTGGCTCTAACATCAAAGTCTTGTCTTACAAATGCTGTTCAGGATGAATAAACAAAAGATCCCACCACAGACCCACTCCAAAGTATTGTAGAAAAACTTAATAGTGGAAAAACCCCAAATAGTGGAAGCTGTTATAGCCACAAAGAGGAACCAATTCACAATAAATGTCGTAAAAGTTCCTGTAGGTGTAATAGGTGGTCGAACAGTTCTGTCCTTATAGTGTATACAAACAAGGGAATTGCTATTTGAATCCAATTTCAGTCAACATACTGTTAAGATTCCTCCATCAGCTGACTCAGAGGTCATCCAAATGAGCATGGCTAACCAGGTCGTTGTCCATGCTTAATGCTATGGACAATGACCACCTTCTGCACATGAATCTTAATACTTTCAAGCTACTGAAATGTCATTGGAGAAACTTTGAGTTCGTGGAACTCGAAACATAATGTCCCAGAGGTGTTCTGTTGGATTTAAGTCAGGCAAGTGTGGGGGCTAGTCAGTGGTATCCATTCCTTCATCTTACAGCAACTGCCTCCATACTCTTCCCACAGGAAGCCGAGGATTGTCATACACAAGGAGGAACCCAGGAACCACTGCACCTGCACAGGGTTTGACACTGGCTCCAAAGAAATTCATCCCGATACCTAATGGCAGTTAGGGTGCCGTAGCATGACCTCTACAGGTTAGACTACGGTGTCCCTCCATGGATATGCCTGCCTAGACCATTGCTGACCCACCACCAAACTGGTCACACTGAACATTACAGGCAGTACAAGGTTCTCCTCAACTTCTCGAGACCCTTTCAAATCTGTCACATGTGCTCAGGGTGAACCTGCTTGCATCTGTGAAAAGCAAAGGGCGTCAGAGGTGGACCTGCCAATTCTGTTATTCTATAGCAAGCCAATCAGGCTCCACTGAGTACCGACTGTTTGGATTCCTCCATCAGCTGAATAATGAAAAACAACCACATGGCTCCTTTACCACATTCTTAATGATTCCTTTAAACTAATGGAATTCAAATCTTGTCCAAGAATAACAGAAACAGTTATGCCTTCCTGTATATAATCACCATTATATAAAGGGAAAATTTTGCCATTAGACCCCGTTATTTTCCCTTTATCAACACTCGACCGTCTGGGTGGATATCCATTGGGTTCTAAACTCCTGAAACTGAGAAGGAACTTTTAGATCCCTGCTGCAGAAAAGGTCATGTGATGTGTGTTTTCAGTCTTTGGATTACCATGACAGATTGCCAATCCCATTGTGGTCTCCAAAAGTCCATCATGCAGACCAGTGCTCTGCACTAATTAATTTCAGCTGGGTCTGTATAAATCTGCCACTGTCTGACTGAAGCCCTTTGCATTGCTATGGTGTAACAGTGCATATCCCATAGTTATTTGCGTTCTTTTATTGGGTATCCCGAACACCACAGCCACACATCCTGCTCTGTAACTCTTTTCTGTTCCTCTCTTTTTCATCCATCTCTGTTTTTTCCAGAATGTTCCTCTCTGAGTCTGGCATGCCAGCCATGATCTTAACATACAAACACACTCAAAAGAGGGAAGAAGGAAGGAATCATGCTGCTTGGGAGTCGCTTTTTCTGTCCTCCCTGGCTCCATGTTACACGGAGCCCCCTGAATCGGCTGCATTCCTTTCCTCGTCGTCTGCCTGCCTATGGGGGGAAAGAAGAGTTAACGCTCTGGAGTAAAACAGGAAAACCACCTCAATGTTCCCAGGGTGACGTCAGGCACACTACAGTAGCTTTTACGCACAGTCAAACACATGTCAAACACTCGGGAAAAAAGTCCCACAGCAGTGTATGGGCATGAGAACTCTGAGTATTCTTTGACATAACAAAGTATTTTGATAACTTCTCATCCATGTTGGCTTGAAAACTAACATGAAAACATTCATTGCATCCTGTCAAACACTCCAGATCTGTCCTGGAATGTTGTCTTCAAAATCAAAGGCAAAACTTTAAATTTCAGCCAGAACCAGTCCTTTAAGTTTTCTGATTTTTAGTTCAGTCAGCTGAGGATGATTGTGTAGATTAAGAAACCACAAACCTCATAGTTAGGTTGCTTTGCCATATTTAAATTCACACAACTTGGCAGGATTGTAGATTACTTTGAACAAATGCTTCATTCTACAGATGGTAAATTGACAGGTGCTGTTCTACTCTAACTAAATACTCAAAGCACTTTCTGCCACAAACCATTTCACACTTAAATTTCTGCAGTGCTTTTAGTCTGTGACTTGTCTAACATCCACACTCTTCAATTTGTTTAAATCAAATCTATGATAGTACTAGGTTTATACGGATTTTGGTCTATATATAGCCATGTGAAAAAGAAAATGCACCCTTTTAATTGTAATGAATATAATACACCTTATCTGAGCTTTAGCAGGTTCTAAAGTGATTTAAAAACAACCCGGCATGAATAACAACACAACACATTACACAGTCACAAAAACTGAGCCAAAATGCATAAGCCTTGTGTGAAAACTACGCACAACCCACGATTCATCAGCTCGTAGAGACACTTGATTCTTTTCTTTTTTTCAGTTATTCTGTTGTAGAGTTGCTCCTGTGCTTGGGATCATTGTCCTGTTGCATGACCTAATTTCAGCCAAGCTTTAGCTGTCAGACAAATGGCCTCACATTGGACTGTGAAATACTTTGGTATAAAGAGGAACTCATGGCCAAGTCAACAACAAACAGTTGGTATGAGGCACTTGTATTAATATGCTATGTTTAGTTTTCTTCAAACATGGGGCTCCACATTTTGGCCATTTGGATATCTCCACATAGGTGTTTTTGGTCCAAAGGACGTTGTTCCACAAGTCTGTGATTTGTTCAGATGAAACTTTGCAAACCTAAAACATGCTGCCATTTTCTTTTTACAGTGACGAGGCCTTTTCTTGCCAACTCTTCCAAACAAGCCGTTTTTGTTCAGTCTTTTTCTAACTGAACTTTCACATTTAACGTGTTAACTGAAGCCTGTAGAGTCTGAGCTGTAGCTCTTTTATTGTCTGTATTGCACAATCTGACTTCGGGGTGAATTTGCTGGGATTTCCACTCCTAGAAAGACTGGCGATGGTGTTGCATGTTTTGAATAATCTTCTTCAGAGTAGAATGATGGACTTGAAATTGTTTGGATTTGGCCTTAAAACCCTTCCTACACTGACAGACATCCACAGTTGCTTTTCTAAGATAATTGCTGATGTCTTTCCTCCTAGATATTGTGTAAACACACCTTAATGCTCCAGACCAGCAAGCAAACTGACAAAACTTCTGCTTTTAAAGAGGTGCACACACTTGTTGATGATAAATTGATTAAGTGCATTTAATTATCAGTGCCTGACTGCTGTCTATGGAAGTTACTTGGGAGCACTTTTTAGCTTAGCATTAGTTTAGCTTAGCATTTGTTGAAGAAAAAAATCAGCGTAATATGTAACATGTTGTTATTCATCTGACGTTGTATTTAACTAATTTTAAGATCCAATGAGGTCACTAGAGGGTAGTAGTAAAATCTTTTCCCTCCTACACTCACCAACCTCCATTTACAGTGTGTTGGGCACTTATTAGCAAATGCTAACATGCTAATCTAAGATACAGAACAGAGCAAACAGTACCTGCAAAACATGTTTATTGTTTTCATTGTGAGTATGGTAGTGTGCTGATTGTTAGCATTAATCTTGGCTGTAGACTCATACAGCTCTTTTTCACCAACTATGGCAGCTGCCACAGCATGTTGACACTAGCACTGGTCATTTCATGACTGAGATGCAGTCAAGAAATGATTAGGCACCAGCACCTGGACCTTTTCAGTAGAAAACCGCTACTAGCACTGTTGCTTATCATTGCTCGGTATATTACGTACACTATGTTGCCAAAAGTAGTTGCTTGTCTGCCTACAAATGTTTATGAACTTGAGTGACATCCCATCTTAACCCAAAGGGTTTAGTATGGTGTAAGCCCACCCTTTGCACCTGACTTTCTTCAAGAACCACTTTTGTGAAGTCAGACACTGATGTTGGACAAGAAGGCCTGGCTCACAGTCTCCGCTCTAATTCATCCCAAAGGTCTTCTGTCAGGTTGAGGTCGGGACTCTGTGCAGGCCAAACAAGTTCTTCTATACCAAATTCACTCATCCGTGTCTTTATGGACCTTGCGCTGTGCACTGGTGTGCACTGATATTGGAATGGGAAGGGCCCATCCCCAAACTGCTCCCACTACGTTGGGAGTGTGAAATTGTCCAAAATGTTTTGGTATGTTGAGGCATTAAGGGTTCCTTTCTTTGGAACAAAGGGGCCGAGCCCGAATCCTGAAAAATAACCCCAAACCAAAATCCCCCCTCCACCAAACTTTACACTTGGCACAATGACAATGTCAGACAAGTACTGTTCTCCTGACAACCGCCAAACCCAAACTCAAACTCATCTATTGGATTCCCAGACTGAGAAGCACGATCACTCGTGCTTTACACCACTGCAAACGACACTTAGCGTTGTGCTTGGCAATATACGGCTTGGATGCAGCTGCTCGGCCATGAAAACCCATCCCATTAAGCTCTCTATGCACTGTTCTTGAGGTAATCTGAAGGCCACATTAATATTGGAGGTCCGTGGAATATTTAGGTAGTATCCTATCACAGTACCACACTTGAATTCACTGAGCTCCTGAGAGTGACCCCATGTTTGAAAAAGTACTCTGCATGACTACGTGCTTGATTTAATAGACCTGTGGCCATAAAAGTAATTGGCACACCTGAATTCATTGATGAGTGAGTGAATACTTTTGGCAAGAACGTGTTTTAGTATTGCTATTAGCCTAACAGACCAGTTTTTCACATATATTAGTATTTTTTACATATATAAGCGTATATTTTTAAGATGTTTTTAGATTTCCTTTTCTACCATATTACTCTAAGACTTTATTGCAATTATCTAGACTACAGATGTCCTTAATATTTAATTATTCATATAACTGAATTAAATGTTACTGCTAAATGAATTGCCTTTTAATACCTTGAGTAAAAACAGAAATTGATCTGAACATGACAATGACATAACTTCTGCAAACTGCATATTAACACGCGTGTGAATTATCCCGGACCGGTATGAAGGTGGAAAAAGTGACACTGATTAAATCCAATACCCGAGCGGTGACATCACTCCCCTCCGTGATGAGGCTGCGTCCGGATTGGACGGAGCTCGCGGCCAATCAGAGAGCACACACATGGGAAGAGTTTTAAAAAGATTCGGAAAAGTGTTGGAAAGTTGTCCAAAAGCCTTCACCAGCAGGTCCGAGCACGACTGGGGCGAATAATAATATTAATAATAAAAGAAAAGAAAAGGGGGGAAAAGATACCCGCGGATTTGTTGGGGACTTTCTCTGCGTGCTTTCTCTGCCTCGCTCCGACAGAGAGCTCTAACCTGCTTCTCCATTTTTAAAGCTCTCCTCTAGCTCCACTGTAAATAACAAAAAAAAAACAAAAAAAAAAACCGACAGAATGACAACACATTTCAGGAGCGGCCCAGCCTTCGGACTCTCCGCCGAGGTCAAGAGTAAGGTATGTTTCCATTCTTTTATATTAGTTATCCAGAGTGTGTTTGGACGCTGTAGGTGAAGCATGGGCTCCTCTGGTAGGGGTCAGAGGTCCATAAAGGGTCAGTAACAGGTAGATCTACCCAGCAGTAAACAATCTTTCCGAGCTTGCTGTAAATAGGCAGTTTTTCCAACAAAGCTAACTGTGATACAAAGAGTTTGTGGTGGCTGCTTTTATAGTCCAGTATGTTGAAACTCCTCGCAACAAAAGAAGTAGGGTATGCTGCTGGATAAATACACTTGCTGTTGGCCTGTGGCTCTGCATCAAACCTACGTGTATCTTAACGTTACACCGAGAGGGTGAAAAAAAGGTATCATCAGTGATGTGATCTCATTCCAGTTTAATTTCAGGTTGTGTGCTTGGGAAAACCACTGCGGTGACACACTCCTGCCTTTGGTAAGAGATCACACAGTAAAGGAGGTGACTGTTTTGGAGCAGAAAGCAGGCTTTAGTGGCCAAATGATTCGTGCGATTATGCAGGGTCTGGGCTTTATAGTGTGCGGGAGTGAAGCACAAGGTGGAGGACGTGCTCTGTTATTGTTGTTTGGCCGCTGATCTCCCCTCAGAGAAATCCACAAGTGACTGAAACGTGGAAGAAGGTGTGATCTTACTAAGCCTGAGCTTGAAGCTGCACTGTGCAGTGAGAGAAGGGATTGAACAGAGAAATCATATATAAATGCAAACTACACACACTCCAACATTAAAAACTTTAGTGAGTGTGCACCCCTCACTATTACGCTGCATTAAAATTCACATTCTCCACCTTTTATGAGTTACCTAGACTTGAATAATGTGCACGTGAGAGAGCAAACTGGAAACAGATTCCATATACGTAATTACACATGACACAAGTTTAACAGGAAGTATTACATTCAGTAAGCTTTGAAAGATTGTAGTGATTAAGACAATGAGAGTGTTTATTTTGGCCTGTGATGTGGAATATTGTTACTAATATACCTAATACAATACAATATCATATATATCACTTAGAAAAATTAATTTATCCTTATTTTGGCAGGGTTGAACTTATCTGTGTTGTGCCATTGCACATTATATTACTGGATTTTTTTTATTTTTTTTTTACCTTAAATGCATCCTCATGTAAGTATTGCCGTGCACCGCACTATAGTTGAAGCTAATTTGTTTTTGTATGTTGATCCATTTGTTCAAATCCATAAACTTAAAATAAAATTGGCCGGATAATACACCTGAAAGTGTTGACTCACATTCCACCTTTAAATCAGTTTGTACCTGGGAAAGGATACACATGCACAATCCTGTTTTTCAAGCATTCTTGTGCTATCACTGTTGTGGGGAAGCTAGGCCGTGTTCACTTAGTGAGTGTGAATAAAATTACTGGGATTTTCTGCCTGTGCGGTGACAGCAGTGACTCTGTATGTTGGATGAGTCACAGCTGCTAACAGCCAGAATGAGAAAGGTCAGCCTGTGACTGTTCCAATACCCAGATCATCATCATTATCATCATCATTGCCCTGGCCTCTTCCCTGAATGGTGCCATCTCTCAGCTGTGCTTTAGTCTCATGCAGCGGTGCAGCACACTCTGTGAAGCCCACATTCCTTTCAGCAGTCAGGCTGCTATTTTACCAGCACCACTGTGCCATTTCCAAACCGATCACGTACACACGGTGAGTGGAAATTGAGGAGTAGGGTTGTGTGTGTGTGTGTGTGTGTTTGGGGGGGGGGGGTATAAAATTTTCATTTAAGCCTAAGGGCTTAAATGAGGGTAATGGCGGGATGCTGCGTTCCAGCAGCGTGACATCAGAGAGGGGCAGAGATGCAGCAGAAAGACTGACAGGTACATGATCATCATCTAATGGCCTTTTATGGAGTGACCGGGCTCTGACTTGGAACCTGAGAAAGTGTGCTCACTCTAAACAGTTTACATCCGAGTCAAGAATGACAAAACACTGTCCTGATAGAACACAGGTGGACAGGAGAGAGATAGGAGATAGATAGCAAAGACAAGGCCATGCCCGCGGTTCACACAGTGAATCCAAGGAGACTCGATGCAAACAAATAAATGGGGAGGGGGGCGGAAATCCCCATATCAGGCACTAACAGCTCAACTCGCGTATTTACACCAGTGGTTATGGCAAATGGGCTGTGATAGTGTAGCAAAGCTTTGGAGCCATTCTTGTGAGCCTGTTTAATTTTCTCTGTCACAGTCCACTGCTCAGGTCAGTACACCCAGAGTTTAGCTTCAGCAGCCCTACTTGGTTTGAACTGACCGTTAGCTTATGGAGACAAACCCTGGCAGTTTTTCCTCCTGCAAACTGCTGTGTAGGTGACGCTGTGTGGCATGGCAGCCTCAGCTTACTGGCACTTCTTTACTCGTTCTTATTGTAATACTTGTTTTTGAACTCAGCACCATACAGTGCAGTGCAGTCCATGTTTTTTGGACAAGTTGTGCTCTAAGACAGGCGATCAGTTTGATCTTTGAGTGTTAAGGTCAAAATCCCACTGAATGTGTTTTCTTAATAAATCCATGCTGTCACTGCACAATACAACACCTTAAATATAAGCTCTAAGATTATTGAATGTATATTTATTTGAAGTAGAAAACATCTGAAAAAAACACAAAGTTATTTTGGGTATTTCACACATCAAACGAAGCGATAAATCTCAAACACAC
Organism: Benitochromis conjunctus; assembly: GCA_015052645.1. Lineage (NCBI taxonomy): Eukaryota > Metazoa > Chordata > Actinopteri > Cichliformes > Cichlidae > Benitochromis > Benitochromis conjunctus. Next base: position 52,813 of record VOQK01016221.1, read on the forward strand.
AATACATCAATGAAGATAAAGCCAGCAATTGCTAACCTGTTGGTCTTATTGATCACTGTGAAAATGTTGGGGTTACTGGGGGCTTTTTATTATTTTCCCTTTTAAATTTATTGTTCACAAGTCTAAATTAATATAACTATAAAAGAATTGAAATCGAATTAGAGGGCTGTTGCTTTCTTTCTTCTCATTTATTAATCATCCTACAATGTTAATCCTTTATATACTGTATATAAATCAGACAAACATGGGCTCTATCTCAGTTATCTGCAACCCTGACTTTATATATTGATACTGGGTGTCTTCTCAGGGATGATGATTTATTATTAAGAGTAATTCATTTGACATTTCACGCAACACCCTGCCACACTTTGTTGACAGTCTTGTACTGGTTGTACTGGTATTTCGGCTTCATGTGACACGTTTAACCCTTTAAAAAGAACCCACCACCAGATCAAATTAAAAGTACTATTCATAAGAAATGAAATGCACCATACTGGAGTTCAGTGCAGTCAGAAGATTTACTGCCACAGCCTTACTTGGTCTGGTATGATCAGCCACACGTGTGGCTACTTTTAGCTAATGCTGGCTAACCAAAGACAGCTAACATCATGTTCTGATAGCCATCTGCTTGTGCTACAATCTTATAGTTACTGATTCTTTGTATTCATTTATTGTAATTACCGCTCGTGGTGGAATTACAAGTGTTTTGTTCCGTTTGCCATTTCTCTCTCTGTGTTTCGTGCCTAAAATAGCTTTACCGTG
>VOQK01016223.1:21405-33472 GCA_015052645.1 Benitochromis conjunctus
CCTAATATTGCAACCCAGTTCTTCTGGTTGAACATAAAAAATATAGGAACAAAGCTGCTGTGGGTACAATATTAAGAGTTTCAGGGTGTGTATCTTTCTTTTTCTTTTCTTTTTTTCTGGTGGAACAATTTCAAAGTAAATAAAGATGTATATTATTTTTTATTTTTCTAACCATAGTCCAGCTATGGGGCCAATCATTGTCATAGCAGTTCCAGTCCTACGCATACGTGATTAGTCACACATTCACTTGATACTCTTACAATTTAAGTGTCGAAGCAAGTCACTTAATAAATCTTATTCTTAACATTCAATAAACATCATTTCCACCTAAGCAGCACTCGCAAGTGCAAGTTTAACAAAATGCAGGCCCTACTAGTGAGACAGCTGTGTTTAACCACGCTATTTTTAAATAGGCTTTATCTTTTGCCTATGTAATCATTTTTATTACAGCTGAGCTATCTGCAGTACCAACAAAGAAAGGCCTAGCTTCCACTGTACTGATCTGACTGTTTCCTCTGTTCCTCGTGATTATGTTAAGTAGCAGAGCCCCGACACTGCTCTGGACCCACGCGTGGCTCGTCCTACACTGAAGTTGTTCCAGCGCGGCGCTGCGCTGCTATTCGATGTGCCTTTTATTCTGTTCTGTGCTGTCCTGTGCTCCGATGCCGGCTCCTCACTAGGTGCCAAGTGATTTTTATCACTGGGAAAACAGTCTCCTTCCAATCTCAGCCCTCTTAGGACCATATGAATACACTTTACACTCACGCGAAGGAAAACAGGTAACTTGAGATCAGGCTGGGGCAAGAGTCTGCAGGTAAAAGAGCTGCAGTGTGTCTGAGTGTGTAAGTGCTGGATGTGTTAACGCTCATGAATACCGTTATAACACAAATGTGCCTGCGCACTATATGTGCTTTCATTTTAAACCTGTGGGTACAGTTTGCATCTTGGCACAGTGGATGAGCAGCAGAGGTGACATAAAGTGGGGGTAAAGACAGGAACTGCTTTTTATGTCGAACATTATTCATCCAGGGAGATTTCAGTGGTCCCGCGACCCTGAAAAGGATAAGCAGAAGCGAATGGATGGATGGATTTCAGTGGTCAAATCTGAATCTTTTTCCAGTGATTCCATGAACATTCATGGGCGCTACCATCCTAGCCAACCATTCCTCAGCAGTCAAACGAAGCCTCTAAAATCTCGTTCATTTGTTGTCTAAATGAATTCATCTCAGTATTTGTGTTCCTATCTCAACAGCTGTTTATCTGATCTAGACTTCAAACTTGGCTGATGAATTGCCAGAGATTGGGTGGATAGATTCAAATATTGATAGTGTCCATGCAAACACTCGTATTAGCATCAGATCGATACTAGAGTCATAGGCTAGATCTTTTGTGTCTATCCACTAAGGTCAGTATGTAGCCCAAAAAATTGTGTTAAAAAATTATTTTCCTCAAACTTCTACTATGAAAAATGTCTGAACCTTTTCGTATTAACTGTCACGTCTAGTTTTTTTTTTAGAGCCTATAGCATATCTAAAGTGCTTTATATTCTAGGTCTCCAAAAAGATCCAGTTTCAAAATACATGAGAAGCTGAAAGGTTGGTTAATTGTCTTGTCTCAACTAAATTATGTGGAAAGTAAAAATCACAGTGATTTAGTAGTCATTAAAATGTGTTAAAAATTCGCAAACTGATGAAGATTGATCTCATAAATCACGACACACCGCTCTCCCATACATACAAATATATCCGTATTGGTATGTGATGCTTGATAATCAGTGGGTGAAGCTCGTCACCCTTGTTTCTGAGCAGCATCATCAGCATCAACATCCAACTCTTATCTAATCACGTGGCAGGATGTCAGACAGTGACTCGCATTCTCCTTCTAGAGTTTCTTCACCTCCTGCTGCCGCTGGTTCAACCTTGCTGACATAATATGTCTCTCTAAAGAGGCCTTGTTGTTTTTCTGCCTCTTGGTCTCCAGCAGTTCTGCCAGCTTGGTGCGCTTCTGCACGCAGGGGCACTCTTTAGCCCCTCCCTCCTTCTCCTGCATTCTAAGCTCGGTTTAAAATTCAGAGACTTTAGCCTCGTTTTATGCTTTGGTTGGCTGGAACTGGTCAGGCTCCTTGTTAAACACCATATCCATGATCTACAAACGGAGCCTGCACGTCAGAAAAGGTCCTACACATCACTCTTTGCATTATAGCCTATGTCATTCAATCGTGACACTGGTGTAGAGAAGCAGTATTTTGTAGAAGAGGTTAAGTTGTTGTGTGTAGTAGATTTGTGTCTCTAGCAGGCCATGTTGTAGAGGGTTTAACACATGTCAAGCTAGGTGAATATCCACGTGTTGGTGTTGTTCCTGTGTCACCACATGTTGTTGTGTACATGTTGTGATGTCCTAGCTTAGAAAAAAATCCCCCTTTTTATATAAAACTCTCTTCTAGAACAAATGGTCAGCTTTTCAAATGTTTTCTTTATTTATTTATATAATATAACAAGTATATTATTATGTTTGGTGTTAGCCAAATTTATGTTCTTCCTGTTGGTTTGCTAGTGATTAATTTCAGTGCCATTAGCTTATGTTGTGGCTAATGCTAACTGAATGCTAAGAAAGTCATTGGTCACTTACAAGGATGTAAGAACCACGGCAACATGAGGATATCAGATTGAGCGAATAACACACATACACACACACACACACACACAGATTTCATTTTTATTTAAAGACCTCTCCATTCCCTACCTGCAGTTCAAAGTTCAGCATTTCACTACCAAATTTAAGACATTTGTCTCAGTTAAATGCTATAAAACAAACAATACCGTCATTTTCAGGGGTGGTTTCCCCAGTTTGTTTTAATATCATAATGACCCCTTTTGGAAGGTAGCCACCACATTAACATGGACATTTTGTGCCCTCAAACAACAATCTGGAGTCATACCCACAAGAGTTTATAACCTAAACCTGAAGGCAAGGCAAGGTGTGTCAAGAGGTCCTCTCCTCATCAGCCTCTGTTTATTTAATTTCAGATTTTCCTTTTTTAACACATATGTACATATGCTAAATCCCCCATAAGTCATAAGTCTCCATCCCTCCTCCGCTCCGTGCTTCCCGCCTTCTTTCAGCGGCACTGTTTATTTTAGATTTTTGGAGGAAAAACCTACAGTTAAATGAAAACAAAGGTAGCGTCACACTCATAATATTTGGAGTGGAGAGCAATTTATTTTCCTTTTATTAAATGCTGATTAATATGCAGTGTTGGGGAGACTAATACCGCGGGTTTCATTTCCCCAGTATCCTGTGCTGCGCTGTCTCTGCCTCAGAGGTGGACCCAGCTGCGAGTGAGCTGTGAGCTGGAGATATGGAAATCTGGTCTGAATTAAAAGAAATAAACTCTTTTCTCGCTGTTGCCGTTTTCCTGTCTCCTCTTCAGTCATCCGTTTTTTTTTCTCTTTCTTTTCTGAGCTTGTAACTGTCAGGGTGAAGTTTGTTTTGGGCCCAGTGTTAATGTGGATGCCGGCAATGCCCAAACCCTAATTGCTCTGGTTAAATATCCATGTGTGTGTGTGCGTGGGGATTCCTTTTAATTAACAGTGAGCATGGATCATCGTGGCAGGTGAGGAAGTGAAGCCAGACAGTAACAATGCTGCCTCAGCAGCAGGATCTCAGACCACACTCTTTGTGTTTGGAGCAGCAGCACACTATTTTGTGTGAGATACATCGAGATCAATGCGAGGCCATGCCGTGTCCACCATGCATACGCATGCCTGAAGGTTTTAGCTCCATGCTGTCTTTTGCAAAGAGTGAAAGGGCAAAATAGAAAACCTGGGCACAAAATGACTATTTTTTATTTTTTGTTCCAGGGTACTCTGGATTGTTATTTTCTGAGAGCTGCCAACTGGCTGCAAATATTTGCTTTTCCTCGTCTAAAACTCATTTATCATCAAGAGTAAATCCCACGTTTGACTGATAAACTGTAATTTTCTGCCGATATATTGGTTCATCTCCAAGTTTTAATGAAAATTTGACAGATGAACACATTTTACAGCAAAAGCACAGCTGCAAAAAAAAAAAGTTTTATAAAAGCAGCTCACCTATAAACGTATAACTAGTATAAAAATGTTTACCTTGTTATGATCCCATCAGAATAGAGTTTAAAACTGTCAATTTCATTGAGCAGTTGTTTTCATCGTAGTTTTCACGAACGACCCAAGAAGACTCAGAACTCATTAAGTTGAGTAAAATGGGCGGGGCAAGATTGGAAGTGATCCAATCAGAAGTAACTGTGCAGTAAGGTTAGACGCAGACATTTGATCTGCGCTGGGAAATAGTGCAGCTTTTTTTGGGTGGGGGGGGGGCTCCCATGCAGTCTATTTCCCATTGAAATGCGCCAAAATGTCAATGCTGGGAAGGAAGGCAAGAGTAGACATATGGACACATTTCATGTTCAATATGAAGGAAAAGCAGAGCAACTCCACTCATCCATTCTCTTCTACTTGTCCTTATCAGGGTCATGGGGGGTTGGGCTGGAGCCTATCCCAGCTACCATTAGCCACCCGAGCAGGTCGCCAATCTGACACAGTGCCAACACAGAGAGGCAGACAACCGCACACAGTCACATTCACACCTGCAGGCCATTTAGAATCACCAGTTAACCCAAACCAGCCAGAATGTGGAGAGGAACTCAGGACCTTCTTCTGCTGACCATCACACCAACTCTTAGTAATCTCATGCTATCCAGTCGACTAAAACGAAAAGAATTTAGACGCCTAAATTATAAATAAAATTAAATTAAAGTTTGCTGTTAAAATTAACACTGATTTAAATCAGTTTTAGCTCTTTTAGTCAAATCTTTGAGTTTCAGTCCACTCCCGCTGCCACCACATCAGCCATAATAACTTTAAGAAAACTATTATGTATTTTTAATATACTTACGTACTACCTTTCCCATTCTAACAAGTTTGGCAGACACCAAAGTTTTGGATTCACTGTATCGGCATCACCACAGCACCAAATGAACCGCTCCGTTTCTCCTTTACGTCAATATGGATACCGTATGTGGGCAGCATGGTGGTGCAGTGGTTTATATTGTCCTTCACAGGACGAAGGTTCCTGGTTCCTCACAGATGCCCCGAGTGTCTAAAGTGACTGAGATCAAGACAATGTTAAAGAATAACCTTCCAGATTAAAGTTCTTCGTCAAATTTTCAGTATAAGCAGCACAAACTGTCTGTGTGTGCAAAGACAACATAGCAATAATCTCAAAACATACAAAGAATACACTCATGTTTCTTTGTACATTCACGGGCTCGCGTGCAACGAGCACCTCGGAGATGAGGACCTGGTCGGGAAATATGACTCACATCGGCTTGGGTAAGCAACACAGGTCGCACGTGAAAGGCTGTCCTGGAACAACTCTGTAAGCGTATAAGTCGCTGTTTAAACAGGCCTCCGAGAGATGCCCTCTCATTTCCTGCTGGAAAAGCTGATCAATCACAGCTCTCATCACCTCGGAGGGGCGAGAAACGGAGATGCTGGTGGACTGGCTCGGGACACAGAGAGGAAGGTGAGATGAGTGAAGAAATGACAGGAGAGAGGGTTTTTTTGTTGTTCTTTAAAGGTATTTGTGTTTAATGAGACATCTAGTTTAAATATCTGAAAGAGCGGGAAAGTAAATGAAAGGCAAGAGTTAAGCAAAACTGCAATTTTTTAAGGAGTTTGCATTTCTTTCTGTAAGATTCAAACCAAAACTGCAGCTTCTAAAGACTGATTTGGCAAAAAAAGCACATTTCCACATAGTATGAAATTAGCTTTAGAGCAAACATCTACTATTATGGAAAGATGAAAAGAACAGTAAGTATGGAAGAAGACATTGGAGCGCGTGCCCCTTCCCGCCCCTGATTTGACTTTGTGATTGTTAAACAAGAGCTGGATGAACTGTGAAACGTTACATCCATATATCACTTCCAAAAGCAGGCTGTTCTGCTCGTACAGGTCCTCCCTTCGCTCCTTCCTCCTGCCCAGCACTTAAAACAACACATTGTGCCAGCAGCTCTTGATTTCCACTTCAACACCATGTCGTTTTTCAAGCGAGCTCTATCAGAAGCGTTTAGGCTGAACGCAGAGCAGACCCCAGTAGCCAGCTCGCCCTGCCTTCTCTGACTCAGAGCATGCTCAGCTGCAATTTGTCCAAACATAGCCCAGCGTGTGCGAGTCTGTGTGTGTAGGTGTACTCTGATAGGCAGGTGTTGTGTAGATCAAGCACTGAATAAAAACTTTGCTTTAATTGTTTTTATGTTGCAGTGTTGCATATATCATATAATAAAAGTAATAAAGCTGAAAGTCCTAAATCATTTATCACTGGTATTTTACTATCACTATATGGCTTTTTTTTTTCTTTTCAGTGGGACAGGTATTGAGCTCATTGTGAAGTAAAAGTTATAGTACCATTTAAGTAATAATGAAAAAAATCAGAAACAATATATAGAAACTTATTGAAGTAATACTGGCTGTTTACAGAATAATATATATTATTTAATTCTAATTGTTATATAGAGAGAAATTATTTACTGTAACTTAATGATGGACATAAGCAGCGATATCACCCTGCAGTTTGTAGGAACAAGCTGTTTGAGCCGTATGGCCTTTATCATGGTTTTTTTGCTGTTGTCGCTGGTTTTTTGGTTGTTTTTTTTTTTCTTATTTTTTTGGAAACGCAAACTTGGGTGGAGAACCGAGTTATAGGCAAACACTAGAGATCAAATCAGTTTTTGTACCGGAGTGTAAAAATGTTTATTTCTGCTGCTAAGTTTAGCGTCTGATGTTGGAAGTCCACGGGGGTTATCTCTCTCAAGTTGCCATTTGAGGAGAAGATTGGGCACTGGCTTCGTTTTCAGCTTGATTTACAACCTGAAAAAGGAGTGCTATTTCACCTGCAGGCTGCCAACCGCTAACTGTTATGTTGCACCACCATTGCGCAATTTTTCTTTCTGTTAGATGCCAAACTGTCATTGTAATTCTTCCACTGCTACAGTCAGTTTGTTGCTCCAACCTTTTGGTCTAAATACTGACAAAATTATCTGATAAAGTTTGGGACTGACCACGTCGTCACGAGCAGCTCAGTATTTGTGATTGAAATGTCTTTATGATGACTTATTTAAATGGCTTCAAAGATTCCTGCTAGCTGCTGCACACAGGCGTCTTCTCTGCAGTAAAGCTTTACACTTTCACTTGTTAAGGCTTAAAAAAGACACAAGTACAGTTAAGGCTGTACTTGTGTCTTATAACTTGTGGAGGCGCTGCTGTATCTTCCCAAACAATGTTTTAAATAAAAGTTCAAACCCACAGCTACGACAATACTGTAGCCCACATTCTCACATAGGATTTGTGTTCTGGACTGTAACACTTCAGACTGCCAATCCCTTGTTAACGTGCCACGTCCTGTTGAAAAGAAACAAAAAAAACAGCTTTGCAAAAAAAAAAAAGAAAAAAAATCTGTGAAATGGATCCCCATTATAGCTTCATGTATTATAGCAGACTTTAGTTTTATGAGCTTTTAACAAGTTTCCCAGGGGTCGCAATAATTTCTGTGGTTTATTTTCGGAACATTTACTTTTTCTTTTCCTTAAATGATCAGTATGGGCCTTTTAGCTCTCCCGCTTGCCTTTTCCTCCATCTCAATCCAGTTTCGCACTCATTCTTTGGGGGCACTTTACTGTAGTTGGACAGCTCGCAGGCCGAAACCAACGTCAATCCTCAAATTTCCACGATCCCAATTCCAGCTCGCTTCTTAAGGTTATTTCCCCTTGATTGACGTTCAGTGTTTAAAGAATAATATTAAGCAGGAGAGGCATGGCAGAATGGTGACAGGGGGCAAAACCAAGAGACGAGCTCAAATTGTGGAACACGGGAACGTTCTGAGCTGCCGATATGTTTGTCGGAGCATGCCACAACATCATGTCATGTTCTGGAAACAAAACACAAAGTCCTCAGTCTCTGGGTCTGAGTGACATTTCATAAAGCCGGAGAGATTAGTCAAAATCAGATCCACATGTAGGAAAACAAATGAGAGAAAAAGAGGATGGTGTAAAACATGACTTCCACCCTCAGTTGTGCCTACAAGAGCTCCTACATATGGTGTTTTTCTTTCACTGCGCAGATAAATCAACCCGAGGGAGGACATCATTGTCCCACATCTTACCGTTTATCCGGTCCAAGCTCCACCCTGCATACTTCTCATCCCATTCTGATATTTCCACTTTCAGCCTTCACCCTCTCATTCTAACTCACTTTTTCCACCACTTTCTCTCATCCTGCAAGTTTTCACATACCTCTGGCTCCCCTCCTCAGCCTGTCCCTCCATCGGTCCGCACACTGCGTCATGTCGTTGTTGTGTGAGTCTGAGCAGTTCGTCTGACAGCCAGAGTGTAACGCTACACCTCTGACCTGGGAGAGTCAGCAGTCTGTAGTTTAAGTTAGAGAAACATTTCTGAGAACTGCTGCTCTTAGTGTTTTGGAGCGCAAACGAGCTACATGCCAAAGATGGAGTTAAAAACATAAAAAAGGAATTATGGTCCGCGTGCATAGTTCAGTTACAGATGAGTGACAAAAAAGGGAAAAACCTGACTGTTGCAGTGAGGCGATGAGGCGGTTCTGATGATCAGCATAATCAAATCACTGAGCACAGAACATTTCTTCTTCTTCTTTCACCTCTGCATTTAATGATTAATCACAACGTGCCTGTCTTCCTCTCCTCGGGCCCCAACCGGGCACAGCAGATTGCCGTCCCTTCCTGAGACCTGCTGGAGGTTTCTTCCTGTTAAAAGAGAGTTTTTCCTTCCCATTGTTGCCAAGTGTTTGGTCATAGGGGCCATCGGTATTATTGTACAATATAAAGCTCATTGAGGCAACCGTTATTGTGATTTGGTGATATATAAAAAAAAAATTGAACTGAATCATTCTAACCCAGATTAGCACCCGGGGGAAAGCTTCACCCAAGCTAGCAAAATCCCTGCACCACCAACGTTAAAACACAAAATGAGGGAATATCTGTCTGTTTGTATTGGAAGAATTGCATTTCGTCACTCCAGGAGAGTCTTAAAGACTGTTACAATCAAAGCCAAGGTGCACTGAAGCTGTTCTGGCATCACTTTGTGCCCCAGATTCTTACCAAGACACTTTATGCTGGCTTTTGTTTTTCCATTAATTTATCACCCGTCTGTATGTTGGCACCTGATCTAGAAAGTGCATTTTACTTTTCTGACTAGTTATAGTAAAACAAATCTGGTCAATGTTCTTTTAAGAGAGGCGCCTGAATGCCACTGTTTCTTTGCAGAGCGGCATTCAGGAACTCCAAACACTGCTCCCTACCAACAACTCCCATCTAAAAGCTAATAATGCTAATAATAATAATAATGGCCCACATTGGCTTACCTTTTCATAAATGCCACTGTCTTGGCTGGCCAATTTTTCCATGGTTTATCCCAGCTTCTTGTTGGCTAATCTCTAGTGGAATTGTGGATGCATTTACTTCATAAATCATTACTTTTTCCATCCAAGAACCTGTAACATTAATGTCAGAGATATAATGTTACTAAATTATAAATTAGTGGCAGAAAAAACAAAGTCTCTAAAGACGAGCGTTTGGAGGCGGATGGCACTGTTTGACCAATCAGGAATCACAATGTGTGATTTTTTTTGTGTGTAAAGTTTCAGAGACAGTGTTGTATATAGTTGTAGTTGCTGTTACATGAGGTTACTTTAATGCAAAGATCTTAAAGATTTAGGTTTAGAGGGTGCCACGAAATGCACAGATTATTAAGCTCGCTGAGGCAAACTCGGAAAAATAAAATCAATAAATATTTTATAGCTAAGCCTAAATAAGTTATCCCTTTGTTTTCAACGTCTAACCGGCTGCACTTTATCATTTTGTCGATAGTTTGCACAACTTCAATTTTACTTATGAGATCATTTCTGCCTCTAGATGAGCTCAACAGATCCACACATCATCATCATCATTTACTGTCATGGTAACGAGGTTTGGAAGCCTCCGAATCTAAGCACTACCCCCCTCACAAAAACTTGATGTATTCTTTTGAAAAGCAAAAATGTCAGAATAGTTAATAAGACATTAACCACATTCATACTTTATACTTCCCTCCCAGCCCAGAGCTCCGTCTGTGGACGGAGGCGTTCCCCTCAGAGGAAAAAGAGTCAGCATTTTGCGTACGAGTCGTGCTTTGGTTTCTCTCCCTTCATGTTTGTCCTTCTCCAGCAGCCAAGTGCTTGTTGTGAAATAAATATGACCAAACTGCAGCTTTATCACAAACTGGAAGCACAGGATGTGCTGCGGATGTGTGTGTGTCTTTGTAGGTGTGCGCGTGTCTGAAGGATCGGTGTTCTCAGCATGGCCCTCCTGCAGAGCGCTCTGGCCGAGGCCTGTTACCTCTGTGCCAATCAGATTTCTCTCATCCAGGGCCAGACGGAGACTCGAGCCAATCAGAGTCCTACTTCATTTCCTGAGAGGAAATAGTGGCAGTAATGGTGCAGTTGTGGGTATCTGCTGGCAGCTAGCGTAAGGTGGGGCCAGAGACTATAGTAAATGATTAATTTCAAGTAACCAAGAGTGCACAATAGCCAAGAGTTCCCCGGAGCAATAAAAAACACCACACAAGGCAGTGCGACGCAGCTTTTAGAGAGACATATTAAAGCATACTGCACTGTATTTTCATCTGAGTGATCTAAACTGCAGTAACACAGAGAATTTTTTAGTTCTAATCATGCAATAATATTTAGTGAAAAATGATGTCCTCATGGGGGAGAGAGCATAATGAAACAGCTCATTTTAAACTCAATCTGCATGCCTACTTATTTCTCTGTGTAAAGTGTAAGTGTAAGCCATCTTTAGTTTCTGTCACATGTCCCAGGATTTTATCATTATGACAAGTAACTAATAAACTTTCTCTGTAATTGTTTGTTCGGTTTGTTTATTAGCTCATAGCTCAAATCCTCCACCCACCATGACAATACAAAAATCTGCACATTTGATTTCGTCCGTACAGTATAAGTACACTGATAGTGTTTTTTTGGCCTCTCTTTCGAGATGATTTTTCTTAAGTGACTTAAACAAAGAACAAATACATAAAAAAAAGTAACTCAAGCTGTAACAATTAATTATATATAGTTTTGAAAAACAGCTACATTTTATAATCGTGACTGATCATTCAGATGTTTGCTTTGAGAGTGTTGAAGAACAGAGAAGGTCTAGACCTCCTCTGTCTTTGTGGAGCTCAAGAAGCCTATAACAGGGTGCCAAGAGAGAAACTGTGGTACTGCATGAAGAAGTCAGGAGTGGCAGGGACGTATGTGAGGGTGGTGCGAGACATGTATGTAAACAGAAAGACAGTGGTAAGGTGTGTGCAAGGATTGACAGATGGGTTCAAGGTCGGGGTGGGATTACATCGAGGGTTGGCTCTGTGCATCTTCTCGTTTGCGATGGTGATGGACAGGCTGATGGATGAGGTCAGGCTGGAATCAGATGACACTAGGAGGAGGTGGAAGCCTGGGAAGGTGGAGCTATACACTGGAGACAAGAGTGAGAGGAAAGAGTTATAAGATGGTAGTGACACCTGCTAAGATGTATGGTTTGGAGACAGTGACACCGACAAAAACACAGGAGGCAAAGCTCAGGATGCTCAGAAGGACTAAAAATGAGTACATCGGAGAAACAGCTCAGACTGAGGCAGTTTGGACATATGCACAGGAGGGAGAGTAACTATGGGAGGAACGCAGACAAGATTCATGCATGTTGCGAAGGAGGACATGCAAAAGGTTGTCGTGATGAGGATGCTAGAGTACCAATGTTGGTATTGGATCAGTACTAGTGTGATAGGACTGATACTTTGTTTCTATCATCTGAATTCATTTTTAGCCCACTGAATTGTGTTAAATTCTTGGGGGGTTTTTTGGAAATGAAAAGATATCCCTCAAACATGCACTGTGAAAAATATCTAATCCTTTTTGTTTTGACTGTCACGTCTGTTTCATTTAGAGCTTATAACACATTTAGGGAC
>VOQK01016224.1:17542-44795 GCA_015052645.1 Benitochromis conjunctus
GTCCACAGTTTCCACTCTGAGCTCTCCTTCACACCTGACATTTGTATCCTCTCATTCTGCTGCCCCAGTCCACAGGGCGTGGCTACCACGTGATCTACCCAGGTAAACAGGGAGCCACCGTGGTTCCTTCCTCTCTCATAGATCTCATATACATCTGTTTGGCCCAAATGGTCCTCCAACCTGTCTCCCAGGTTGACATACCTGGCGGTGGACCTCCATACTTCCTCTGCCCGTTCTCCTGCACCATGTCGTAGCCCGTCTTCTCCATCAGGGCCAGCAGAGCCATCTCCTTGGCACAGAGCACCTTTAGGTCCTCCATCATCAGCGGGCTCACCTCTTCACCCGACTCCGTGTCCACGTCTCCCTCCGCCTCCCTGGGGTCCTCTGTCCAACAAACACCTGGGTTACCTGCATGCTCAGGTGAGGCTGCAGCTTTGCACATTCATAAACAGAACTTCAGGATAATGTCTTATAATAAAATTTACTCTGTAAAATTAATATTATATCTGTGCTTTTTACGTGTTTTGTAAGTCACCGTTTTTCCGTATATAATCTAAAGCCACAATAAAAGCTAAATTAGCTTTTATTTAACTTTGTAGTTTACCTGTTTTTCACTGTCTGTAGTCCGTAAAGCGTTCACTTCACATCTTAACGCCAAAAAGTGAAATTTAACACTAATATTATCTTTCTAATCTGCTCGCGTGTACCTTTTATTCAAGATTAAAAGCGGCCGACGATCCGCTGCTAACTCAACTAGCCGTCATGCTAGCAGCTCCGTAAACTTCCTCTCTCTCTTACGTTCGTTTTTCCAATCGACGGCTCGATGATGAATCTCTAGTTTGACGGGTCGGATAGGGGCTTACCGCTTCGTTCCAACGCCATTTCTTCTCCGAGTGAAATCAAATACTCCGGTTCCCGGACGATGCTGCGCTCTTCGTCAACTACCGAGAAAAGAGGCGGGGTCACACTGACACCTGTGAGTGACGTAAAGCTGGCCTCCCGTCAGCCAATCACAACGTTCCTCTGTATAGGCGGGGCAACAGAAATGAAATAAAGATATAAAATATAACAAAATAAAATATTAAAGCATAACCTTGAACTTGGGAAATTGTAAAAATAATGATAATAATGAATTAATTAATATACACCTCCCCCCAAAAATCTAAAGGTGATATTAATTAAATAAAGAAAAAATTACAAAGCCAATAAACAATAATGCTGATGAAACGAAATATGAGCAATAAAAAAAAAAAAAAAAAGAGTAATAAAAGTATACTAATATGAACAATAAAAATCTAATTCAAAACAAGAACTAAACTAATGAAATAGATGGATGAAATTGGTACATTAAATTAAAGAAAACTAAAATAAATCAAATTATTAATAAAACAAAGATAAAGATAAAAACATATTCAATCACAGTGACAAGGGATCAATAAAAATACCTTAAAGTTGGCTGGATACATTAAAGTTACTAGAAACAAAATAATATAATAAAACAGAACCACATAGTAATTGTGTTATGCTAATAAATTTGCTTTTTAATGGTTGAACTGAAATTGTGATTAAAGCAGATCCACACTTGAAGTAACCTGAAAGAGACAAAGAGACTCAAGTCTGCTGAATCAAGATGAAAAGTTTATTTATTATAAGATTTTAACATACAAGAAATAAGGCAAACTTATTTTTCTTGTTCTCCTCGACTCCAAACATTTTTTCTCTTGTTAATGACTCAGATTAAAACTGTAAAAACACCAGGACTCAACCCTTATTGAACTTTAAATATTTTATTGAATTTCCTTTTTTGAATGTTTTGTTGTTCAGGGGCAAATTTCTTCAGGTTTGAATGGCTGATTTTTCTTCATGAGGCCATCCAGATGAGGAAAGGCAGTATAACAGCCAGTAGGGCAGAGCACAGACTCACGGCCTGCAGGTAAAGCAGCAAACAAACTGCCAGCACTGCCGCTGCCTTGGCAACACGCCGACTCAGTAGCAGCTTCCTCATCGTCTTACAGAACTGATAAGGAGAAGAAGAAGAAGGGCAATAATGTAAAACCACCTATGATAGTGATGTTAATTTAAATCTGCTCAGCTCACAGTGTGGGGAAAGAAACACACTGACATGTCAAGGGGCAAATATTCCGTTTTGTGTTGAAAGTAAAAGAGAAAAAGTCTTTATTTTAATAAAGTGCTGCCTGGCATTGTCCCAGTGTTATACAGTCTAACTTTAGAGACACATGTTTAAATGCCCTTTGACAAAAATATCTAATCAGCCAATCACATGGCAGCAGCTGAGTGCATTTAGGGTCATGTGCGACCTGCTGAGCATCAGAATGAGGAAGAAAGATGATTTAAGTGATTTTGAGTGTGGTTGTTGTCCGAGTGTTTCAGAAACTGGTGATCTGCTGGGATTTTCTCAGACAACCATCTCTAAGGTTTGCAGAGAATAGACTGAAGAAGAGAAAATATCCAGTGATTTATTTTTTTTTTCACTCGAGTAAAAAAGCCTCGTTGAGGTCCGAGGAGAATGTCTGCTTTGACTGATAGGAAAGCAACAGTAACTCAAACAACCACGGTATGCAGAAGATCATCTCAACAGCAGCAGAAGACCACACCGGGGGTATCACTCCTGTCAGCTAAGAACTGAGAACTAAACCTACAGTTAGCACAGGATCACCAACATTGGACAATAGAAGATTGGAAAAATGCTTCCTGGTCTGATGAGTCTCCATTTCTGCTGCAGCATTCAGATAGTAGAGTCAGAATTTGCTGTAAACAGCATGAATCCATCCTGCCTTGTGACAGCAGTTCAGGCTGCTGCCGGGAAATATTTTCTTGGTACACTTTAGTACCACCTGAGGCTTTTTTCAACACCACAGCCCACCTGAGCATCGCTGCTGACCATGTCCATCCCTTTTTGACCACAGTGTACCCATCTTCTGATGAATAGTTTCCCCCAACAGCTCACCAAGCTCAAATAATCTCAAACTGGTTTCTCGAACATGACGATGAGTTCACTGAATTGAAATGGCCTCCACAGCCAACGGATCTATTTGGGACCTTTGGGAAGTAGTAGAACTTCTCAGCATGGATGTTCAGCTGACAGATGTGCAGCAACTGTGTGATGACATCATGTCAACATAGACCAAAACCTGAAAAAAAATGTCAGCACCTTATTTAATCTGTACCACTAAGAATTAAGATGACTCTGAAGGCAAAAAGGAAGTCCAACACAGTACTAGCAAGGTATACCTAATAATTTGGCCTGTGAGTGTGTGTGTTTGACTTTTGTTCTTCTGTGCAGAGTTTAAAATCAGCACTGTGTTTCCACTAGATGGAGTAGTTGCACTGTAATCTGGTTTTCATGGCTTTATATTTGTAGACTAAGTTTGTGTCCAAATTCAGGAGCTGCATCCTTCGGAGGCTGCATTTGTAGACCGGTTACATCACATCATCACTTCTGAAACAAGTGAAAACCATGCACAATCGAATACCTGCTGTTGTGCTTCTGTATCAGGTAACTGGTAAGTTGTCTAATCTCAGAGGTACTGACATGCTACTACGCAGCTGTCTTAAACTTTCACTTTTTTCCCCCTTTTTTATCCAAATGACATTTTTAAATCCGCTCTCCTCTTTTAATTCCACTTTAATTGCTCCACTCGTCTTCCTCCAGTCCTTGCTGTGCAGGACAAGCATCTTTGTTTACTGCCTCCTTTCACAATTACATGCTTTTAATCGCACGCTGCAATCAGACGGCCTCAGAACAATGCTGCAAAAACAAAAGAGCTTTCACTCGGGGCCTGTTGCTGCAACAGGGAGGCTTAACCCGATTAAAGAGGCAGGCTGGTCTGATCTGTGGTCAGTGTTAATCTGCAGCAGGAAACAACTGCCTCACAGGAAAGAACCATGATCTGATGTATGTTCAGAGTTTAGTGTTGAAGGAGCTGCTTGCTGTTCTTTCAGAGATTCTGAACCTTAAAGTCAAAGTTTTGGTGAAGTTTTTACACAAGGATGGATCGTCAGATGGATGGATGTTGAAACGCATTCACTGATATGCTGTTGAGTGGCGCCCTCTAGTGAGGAATGTCACTCACTGGTATTGCAGACTGAAACCGACTGATTGTAGCACGTTAGCAATCTGTCTGCTTTTATAAAGTGCAATTATTTGCCGACCAGGATGATGCAGGCAATCCAAATTATGGAGAGAGACAGGTTTCCCCCTACAGGTCACCTGTGCAAATGCCTTGTCATTAAAAAAAGGTCCCCAAGAGATTAAAGATGTTGCTGAACATGTGGGTGACCAGATTGGTGGCTAAATATGAAGAAATTCAATGAAATCACTTATTTTCCCTGATCACAAGGAGGCTCCTGTCCGGTTCTTGCTTTAGTGGGACCGAGCTGTTAATGACAGTCAGTTGCTTTCAGAGTTTAAACATCACGAGCACTTCAACTGCCATTTCAGCAGCTTCATTTCCTTATTCCATTTTTAATTTCATGCCTCCCACTTATGAGTTGATCCTTGAATGTTGGATTTTGTGGCATTTATCCTTCCAGAGAAGAACTAGTGGTGTCATGACAGCTGCTTTCAGTGCTTCCACATAAACCGAGGAGAACCACAGCTGAAAGTTGAGCTTTAAGTTTCATCTTTATATCAGCTATAACAAACAAACTGGCGACATTAAATGACCTTTGTATTGTTCTGAATCTTTCTGTAGTCGTGTGATTGATTTTCAGACCCTGATTGTAAGATTCACTGATGTATTAATTAGAAAAAAAAAACACTATCATCTGTAAGATCACCTGAAATGTCTGGAAGCTCATGGCGGTGCCGTATCGGCAGTACATGACAAAGTGTTCACAGTTGTACCACAGCAGGCTGTAGGGCACTTCTCCCTGCAGCTTCTCTGCCCTTCTGGCCACCTCCTCCCCTTTCAGCACTGCATGTCCTAACACCTGCATACAGAAGAGAGCAGCCTGCATGTCGAAGTGTGTTTGGGCAAGATCCCGAACCCCAGGTGCCCCTGTGTAGGTGTGTGCAAGCACAGGAAAAAGTCTTTGTATGACTGGGTGAATAAGGCTTGTAGTAGAAACGCACTTTGAGTTCTCAGTAGTAGCAGAACGGTGATTTAAGTGCTCGATTATAGTAGAAAAGTGCTTTATATTCACAAATGTAGTAAAAACCACTCGATTGTAGTAAAAAGGCACTTTGAGTATTTGGTATATAAATACCAGAGTATTTACCATAACCCCCCGACTGCCTGCAGCAGCCGTTGCCACATCTATAATCCCTTCAGATTAACATTTATTTAGAAGGTTAATTCTTGGTTTGCTGGCCAGAAACATTTGGAAGGAAACACCGTGTTCTCTCTTTTTCCAAGTTTTTAAGAGGTGTTGCTTCACACAAGTGTTTCTCTTTTTACTCACTAATCAGGCTTAACCCAGGAGTGGATTCACGTATGTTAAGCCCACAGTCTAGCATAAAAATAGTATCAAAAGTCCTTTAATGTAACTTTATGGCATCTCATACCAGTAAGGTGCCTTTGGGTGTATTATTATTTAGACTAAGGAGTTATTAATAATGGAATAATGTGTTAAGTACTTTAATTATTACATGTTAAAGAAGTTAAAGTATTTCATGTGTTTTGTCCTGATTTCACCTTGTCCATAGGGTTGACCCGTATGTCTGCTCCATAGGCAAAGTCCTCTACTGAGTCCACCCTCACACTGCCACACTGAAGACACAAGACACAAGTTAGAGCTCATTTACAACATAATCTTTACCCGCTGTCATTTGATATAATAGAAAAAGCTGTTGTCCATTAAACCAGATGAACCATTGTGCAGCTGAAAAACAAGGAAGAATGTTCAGTGCTCCTGGTGTACCTTTGCCAGTACTCCCAGTAGGAGTCTGGTGTTGGAGACCATCTGTCTGATCCGATACTGGTCACGGGAGATGACGGGCATGATGTCTGGGATGAAATGAGCTACTCTGCGGAAAAGAAAGGAGTCAGGAAAAATCAATGGAAAGTGTGACACTGGCGAGGAAACGGGGATGAGAGAAAAACGCTGGAATCAGCAACATTTTCACTTTTTCTGAAACATAATTGAAACCTTTAAACAGTTTCACTGATATTCTAGCTGTCTGTCACACTTACCTGCCTCCGCCCAGGTAAATCCCAAAGTGTATGAACAGAGTCCTGGGGACCTCCAGCAGGTCTCCTCTGGTGAATATCGTGTCATATTTCCTCTTCCTCCTCTCCGCTCCATGACCGTCCAGCTTCTCTTCCTTCTCTTTCTTCTTCTCCGCCGGTGGCTCGAGTCCCGAGGCTGAGATGAAAAGCAGACCGAGAAGCGGCAGGGGAAACATGTCGAGAGGAGACGAAGGGGAAAGTGGAGCTGTCTGCTGTGTGGTTTTGTTCTGCTGGTGGGTGGGGCAGAGAGGGGATTAGAAACTGCTGGGAAGCTTTAAGAGCTTTTTTAAACAGCAAACCGAGTCAACATGGTCTGAAACAACACACAGTGAATTTCTCTGCCTGATAGGATCTTTTGGCTCTTATCATTTATGTTCAAAATGTATGAAAATGAGTTAAAAACACACATAATGTTTTCCTTCTGTTTTGGTCATGCATATTAAAAAAAAAACCCTAAAATCTAATCACTGTGTCCACGAGAAGAAAAGAACATTTGTGCCAAATTTGATGAAACGCCTTCAAGGCATTCAAGAAATCTGACATATTCACCTGAATAGGCTGCAACACATCACCTGTAACTAACATTATCTTGGTTTTTATGCTACAATCACATTCTACATTGTTGACGTTGATCTCTAACAACATTTTAGTCGTAAATGTGATCAAGTCAGATCCTTGCCTTGGTCACAAATAAACCTTTAAAATCTTGATGCAGAGTCTTAAATTTGATCTGAAACATATTAGAAGCTCGCCACCTGTCAGGTAGTTTAAGCTGCAGCCATTGTTTCCATGTACTTGTAGTTTCCACATGTCACCAGGAGATGGAAGTAACAGTGTACCAAACCACAGAAAACTACGTCTATAATGAGAAGCATTGTATGAAGCAAAACATTTCGTATGATTCTAAGAAGCTTGAAAGTGGATATTTGGTGTGACCACCTTTATTCTTCAAACAGCCTGAACGCGTTCTCGTCATTTCTTTAAGTAGTCTTCAGGAATAGTTCTCCAGACTTCTTGAAGGACCTTAAAAGCTCCTCTTTGGATGTTTCTGCCTTTTGTTCTGTTCTCTGTCAGGATGATCCCACGCTGCTTCAATAACGTTGAGTTCATGACTGATAGTGTTTCATTGTGTCTTTCTCTCCAGGTATGCTTTGTGTGTTTGGGATCATTGCCGTGCTGAAAAATGCTGCTGCCAATCAGATGCTTTCCAGATGGTATTGCACGGTCGACCATACATTGGTATGTTGGACGTTACGTTTCTGCGTTCATCATTTCGTCAAGATCGCCAATGCCACTGAAATGCAGCCCCAAACGTGTTCGTGTAAAATCTCTTCACTTTGTCAAGTCTTCACATTTGATTGGTAAAGATCTTCCCGTCATTTACAGAGACTTAAAAATTCGAACAAAAGGAAAGTAATTTTTCAAACTTTCACATCCATGACTGACAGAAGAAACACGGCGACTCCAACATGGATGGAGCTGACGATGTCGTTATGAGGCTGATAAGGAATACAAGATATCTGTTTGCTTCCATTCCCTTTATTTACATACAAAACATGGCACATTGTTACAAAGAGGTAAAAAATAATCCTGTACAAAAGTTTGTGACTGTTAGGAAACAATCAGGTCATGTAGACTATCTACAGATACTTACACATGAGCTTCACCTGGTTACAGTACTAAAAGGAACATTCAGACAGAAGGAAATTAAATGACTGACTTTAGTGTTTCATGTCTTTTAAGACGGTCAAGATGGAAAGCAGAGTTTTGTTTTGTTTTTTCAAGTCAATAAACCTTTCAGGGCCTTATGTATGGCCTCAATAAAAAAATAAATAAATCATCTTTGGTTCCTTTACCAGCACAACCTTTCACCTTGAGACATCATTAGTCAACCAAATCGTGTTGGAGGCACAATGTTTTTGAGTTTTGGTGAATTTTGAGCCCGTTGCTAACTCTGTTAACGACCCTTCTCTATGTTTTTCCTTTTTTTAAAAAGAAAAAAAGAAACAAACTGAAAAAATAAAAAGGAAATCACTTTCTGTGCAGCAGAAAAACGCTACCAGGTGGTGAAGTACAATTTTTTAAAGTATTTTGAAAAGTTAAAATGTTTGCAGAAGACTATGTCCACGCTGTTGGTCTTCCAATATGGTGGCTCAGCGTGCTCTGAACCAGTAAGGCTCGAATGCTGATGGTGAGTTCAGCTCCAGGCGGCTTTTAGCTGGCCATCCACAGGGTGAAGGGGATGAGGAAGGCTGGCAGGGCGGTGCTGACGGATATTCCCATATAAGCCATGGACAGGAGCCCCAGCAGCGCCATCAGCAGGGCGTTTCGCTGGTCCCGGATCAGCAACTTCAGCCACTCGCAGAACTGGAGAGAGGGGAGGAAAAACGGGCACAAAATTAATTATGAGCATATTAAATAGAGCAGCTGAAGAGCTTTAAATGTGACAAATATAAACTCGGGATTATTCTTATTTGTCACTGAACAAAAAGGGAAAAAACCCAAATGTGACACAGTTTTTATAACCACGGTAACTCCCCAAAACACTCAGTAGTTTTCCAAGGTGTAACACAGGTAGGCTTTGGTCTTTAAGCCTTTTTTTATTGACACCCAGTGATTTACTTAATGCACAGATAAAACTATTAGACACAGAATAAGTTCACTCGATTCAAATGGATAATTCTCTCCCCCAAAGACTAACCACAAAGTCAGATTAAAGAGCTTTTTAAGGTCAATACAAATGAAGCAAAGTCCCAATCTTAAGACTTTCTCTGAGCCGACAGAATAATGACCATAATTGACCTGATGTTTATTTTAGTGAGGGGTCCTCAGAGGTCCTTTTAAGAGCTTCTGTTGCCCCCTAGCCCCCCCTGTAATGAACCTGTAGAGGCAGACTCTGAGGCTGCAGACAGGTCTGATGTTTAGGTTAGAGATTACAGGAAGTGAAACTCGATCGGGGGAAAGTTTCGCTGCTGCAGGAGAGAACGCACAGCCTGTTCTTCATTCCTGCTGCGTTTAGCTTCAGTTTCATTATAGGAAGGGATGATACAGCATATATAGCAAGAATTTTCATTTTGTATGTGTGTGCAGAAATGGATATATACATATATTTTTTTAATGTAAAAGAAAATCTACTTTTAAATGCATTTTTTCCTTTGTTTCTTTTAGCCGAGGAGCATGCAGAGCTTCCTGCCACTAGAGGTCTCCCTTCTGTACAACTGTGCGAGACAGCGCCCCCGTTTTTAGTTGTGTCACTGAAAACCACGAGATGTTAACTGGTTAACATTAACCTCTAATGATCAATGCAATCACAAGGAAGTTGTTGGTGCAGCACCCTTCAAGCAACCACTCTGCAACCAGTTGGAGAGTTTTTACCTAGGGGCCGTTTCATTCATTGTCACCTTGAGGCGACTATATAGATAAAATGAATCAAACTGAATTGACTTGAAGTTGCCAGACAGCCGCTGACCGGTCTCATGTGGTGACTGAGGCCCTGATTAAACACGAACAAACAAAAACAACAGAAAAATAGTCATCCTTGCTGAGTCATCCTAGCTAGCAAGTAAACTGTTAGCTAAAATAGCTTTAGTGCTCAAATAAAGTGATAATGCTGAGTGTTAAATACTGAATGTATTAATTATCTGTCAGTTTTTGTACTTTTTGTGCTTATGTCAAACATAATGAACATTTGACTTGCAACGTTTCACTTTGAACTTGGATGTTCAGAGGAACTGGTGAAAATGGTGTGACATGCTAATCATCTGTTTTCTCATTAGCATTTCTAATTAGCACGGAGCATAAAGTAAAGATGAGGCTGACTGGAGTGTCTCTAGTTTTCAGATATTTGGACAAAACCCAAAAGGACGGCGCCAATCTGAACCCAAACAGCCTCAAACAGCTGCCTCTGTGATGCCCAACCACAATCTGAATTAACCACAGAGAGGTTAGCTTTCTGATGTGCAGGAGCCTCTGCTGCATCATCATCATCATCAGAGCGTACCAGCCCAGACTCTGCTGCTGCCTTTTGGTTTCTGGCAGGCGACTCTGGTCTGAATGCAGCTCTTGTTCTCAGGACTTTTCCAAGGAGTGACCCACATTTTCCTTTTCTGCTCAAAAGCAGCTTCACATGCACTTTGAAACAGAGGCTGAGGGCTCTAAATGTTGTTTTTAATGTCTGAAAATGAAGACTTAAAGCTCATGAATAAATCAGTTTGTTGAACAGAGTTAGCTGTACAAAGAGAACAGCGACTTTCTGGTTTTTCTGGTTCGTTTCTTAGCACGCTCCCTTCGGATTTGTTTTCATCCGTGATTATTGCTATTATGGCTTCTTTCCGCTCCTCTATCCTACCCTCTGTGGAAATTTAAAGATCTGTGGACAGGAAATAAAAAGAGAAGACTGCTAGAGCGGCCTGTGCTCTGCCAGACCAGAGCATGGCAGAACACAGCGAGCTGCTTCTATGTCAATAACAATAACTAACCAGTGACTGTGTCTGTGAACCGAAGCTGCAAACGATGCTGTGGTTCTTTTTATTGTTACGCCACTTAAGCGATTAAAGCTGCAATATTAAAGTTATGTCAACACATTTAATCAATAATAATGATATCATGTATGTGACTATTTACTTCAGTGTGTTTCACTGTGAAAACTGTTGAAATATTACTTCTCAATCAGTTTAAACAGATGTCAAACATATGGTTCGTGGTCTAAAACCAGCCCAGCAAAGGGTCCAATTTGGCCCAGGCTTTGAAAAGATGCAAGAACTTAAAATGATGAGGGCATATAACACAGGCTCTTTGTTCTATTTCCTTGTTAAAAATGTTTAATGACACCAGAGTCTGGACTGTGAATGTCGCTTGACCCCGAGGTTTGAGTCAGTGTCACGTTAATCTGATTTCTTGTGCCGCCACATTTGAAAATCCATCCTGAAGTTCACAAAGGAAGGGAAAACAGGCCTTTGTTTAAAGCCTTTTAAACACGCTTGGATGCGCCTAAACTCCACAAATAAAACGTTAAAAATAAATAAAGATTTGCAGCAGAACAAACTGTTTCTGCTTACTGTCAAAAAAGTGTATCATTGTGAAGCATCAGTGCAGCCCTGTCAGAGTAAACACTGATGTCGTGTCAAAACGTGAACTTACACTGTCATAAGTGACTTGCTGGCCTATAATCTGTCAAAATGTGTCGGACATATCTGTCATGAATGATACAGAGTCACTCTGAGGGTGAAGCAAAGTGACACCAAAAATGTGTTTTTCAAGAGCGATCTGGCAAAGAGGGCAGCAGAGCAAATATAACTTTAAAGTTCTGTAAACAAACTTTAAGTGCCAAAAAAGGCCAGTTGTATTAAAATGGAAACACAACGACGCATTAACAGAGCAGGTTCTCCTTCATAGATCCTGTTACTGCGGTGTGTTTACCATCAGAAGGAGAGATATTAGACATAAAACACCCCACCCCAGGGCCGGTCCCGGTCTCACCTGGTCGGTCTGTAGGCTCTGCGCGGTGCCGTAGCGGCAGTAGGTGACGAAGTGCTCGCAGTTGTTCCATAGCAGGCTGTAGGTGACGGTGCCCACCAGCCGCTCCGCCCGCCGCGCCACCTCCTCCCCGGCCAGCGGGCTCTTGCGCACCGAGCGGTCCATGGCGTTCAGCAGGATCCCGGCGCCATACGCAAAGTCCTCCACGGAGTCCACGCGCACGCTGGCGCGCTTGGAGATGACCCCGAGGAGCAGCCGCGTGTTGGTCACCATCTCCTGGATCTGGCGGCTGTCGGCGGTCAGCGCCGGGAGGATGTCCGGGATGAGGTGCGCCACCCGGTCGTCGCCCAGGTAGATGCCGAAGTGGGTGAAGAGAGTCCGGGGAACCTCCAGCAGGTCTCCCCGCTGGAACCGGTGCGAGGCTGAGGCGGGCTGCGGCGGTGAGTCCTCCCGGTCACAGCACTTGGCGGTGGGCGGCGGCTCCGCGCACTCTACGCCCAGAGGAGGCAGCAGGCTGGAGAGCTTGATGTGCGCAAGGAGGAAGAGCTTCTCCAGGAGGAAGGTGAGCGTGTCCAGCATGGTGAGGCCGCAGTTAATTTGTCTGTGATCACTGATGCGCTCCTCTGTGGACTCCTCTGAGCACAGCCACGAGTTTTCCTCCTCAGTCTGGAGAGGAGGGGTCGTGACGTCATGGCCGCAAAGAGAGACTAAAAGTGAAAAGCGGGTGGGGTACAGGGAGAAGGGGGGAGAGAGTGGAGAGAGGGGGAGCTCCCAGGGAGCTGCAGAGCGGCTGGAATAGGTTTGTGAGTCAGGTATGAGGCCAGAAAAACAGAACTCTGCTCAAACCGCAGAGCCTCCACCACCTCCACCTCCACACCAGCCAAATGCAGAGAGTTCACAACTTTCCACCACAGCAAAATGTGTCTCTCACACATTCATCACCACCACCTTCCTGGGAACTGCGCTGAGGTCTCAGCTTTCCCAAAGCCACCAAATGGCCTTACACACACACACACAATCACATGGAGGCAGAGTGAGCTGGCAGTGTGTCTGCAGAGCTGTGTGTGTAGGTGTGTGTGTATGTGAGCTGCAGGCTCAGCTCCTGTTTGTTAAACCCAGGAAACTGATTACTAAATAAAGTAATGATTCTGCAGCAGCGTGGTTTCACTTTAAACTTCTTGTTTACTCCTGAGCTTCCACCAAAAACCCCTGTGTGGGCTTTAAACACAGCATCACCTCTGGGGCTGGAAACACCAAAACAAGGACATAAACTGCAGTTCCTCTAACGACCACTGGAGGCTGGGACTCCCACTGACTCCTGTGTTAAAGTGTCCAACTTTAAATTACCGTGTTTACAGCCTGCTACAGAAACTGTTTTGATCTCCGTTGCTAATTTAACTCTTCACTCAGTTTTAGTCATTTTCCATTACAATTGAGCACCACCTAATGCACGTGGGTCGTTATAGCAACACAGCCAATTCTGTGACACTATTTATACCCGCTGCTCGGTCTGTGGCTTTTTGTCAAACTCTGGCTCCATGGCGTTGTTTCTGTAGCCATTTACTGTAGCCAAGTACTAAACGAGTACCTGGTACCAGGTACTACCACCTAATGGGAAACCCTAAAAACTGAGCCGAGTCGTGCCGAGCAGGTACTAGTGGAAAAGTGCAATTAGTCACCCAGTACTAAGGAACTGAAATGTTGAGTCTTCCATTATTTTTACTTTTAATGCAGTTTAAAAAAATCTTTAAAGTTTTTTCCCCCTGCTCATTTCTCTTCCCTGTGAACTCGAGCTAACTTTACAACCAGTCAGTATTCTGCCTGCTCACAGCTTGAGTGACTGAGGTGACCAGATCCCATCAAACTAAATGTGTTTGTGCGGGACGAAGTGGAATGCATGAAGAGAAGTGCCCAGAAGCATTTATTACTAACTGAAAAATAAAGACACAATAAACTGTGAACACTACCATAGAGTCAGTTAGCATGTACAGGCTAAATCTGTTGTTTCCAAATCGCTTGGAAAGTAAATAGAACGAGGATGAGGATTTGTTTCTATATATTATTCTCTTCTCTTTTTCCCCTGCTGTTATTTCAGCTGCTCCTCTGCCCGGTGACAGATTTGGGGTTTTAGCTCAGTTTCATCCTACATTAGCATATCTTGCTAATATATTTTGAGTCATAACTGACATGTTTAGCATTTTAAAAATATTTACTTATGACACAAATTTATCTTGCTTTAAATTTTTTCCTGTGAGATACTGAAAAATATCTTTGGCAAAAAAGAAACACAGTCCCTATTGATCAGAATACACCACCGCTTCATTTTCTGTGTGGTGGTTTCCACCACAATCGTAGCATTCGACAGGCTAACCTCCTTCTGACTAGAATAAAAAGTCTGCCTTTTACACACACGGGGTAAAAGCTTTAGAAAAGCGAATGTCCCGCAGAACCAAAATGTGGGACATCGTCTCAGCATGTGGGGCAGGGGGACGTGGACGTGCTGCACAGTCCCACATAAAGAGGAGCACCGGGTCTCCCTATCCACCACACACTCACTGCTGGGCTGTGAGTGTGTGGGCTTTTTACAGCTAACTGTATCTTCACAACCTTGGCATGAGTTGAGTTCCCACAATCCCCCACTCTTTACATGACCACACAGCTACGACCATGGACACGTACACCAGTTAAACTCGCTGAAAGGCGTCGTAAAAGTTATCACCTCTCAGCTGGATTAGCTAACTTCCTGTATATTTGTAATTGGTGCAAAAAAAGATAAAATATTATAAAAAAACAACCATTAAATATAAACATCTGCAAACAGAAACATCATTAAAATACAGGAATTAATTAGATGAGCAGCGAGGAAACAATGACGGTGAACTCGACACACTGTATTAAATATCCAAATCATTAGCCTGTCAACATCAACAACAGGTGTAAATGAATGAGCTCTTTTTCCACACGTGATAACTTTTATTTGGTCCTTTAACTTTGCATTTATTAAATTATAGGGTTAAAATAATGAAAATTATCTAAGCTTTTTTTTTTAAATTTCAGCAACAATCTGGAACAGGATTTTCTTACACACCTAAGCATGATTAGTCTCCATATAGTTCAAGCAAAGTCATATACTTTCTTTTGTTTTTGCTCACAGCCACAGGAAGTCACTGGAGTTAAAAAAAAAAAAACAACAGTTACATGGCACTCCAGAGCATAAAGCTGGATCACCTTTGGTTATTAGAGGAAAGGGATCTCAGTGAGTCAAACTTTGGAGTTTATATTGTGGCACTGATCCATCAATGGCTTCAAAATCAAATGATTGATAAAATCAGCTTTTCTTTAGCAGCTCATAAAGTTGTGATAAAAGCGTGAATGACTGTTTCTAAGAGATAACAATGGCTTTAACTTGGCGACGCCCTTCACAACACTGCAGATCTGCCTGTTAAAAGTGCAGAATTATTCCCTAAAAAAGTGTCCGACAGAAGCTGTTTTACCTGCAAAGTCCTCACACGAGTTTAAGGTTAAAGTCTACGTCATGTGCGACGTCACTGAATCGGACACTGTGGCTCCTTTGCATGTGTGAAAACAGATTTAATTACCAATGCTGAGAGCAGCAGTTGTAGTCAGGAGGACAGAAGCTGTTTTTCATCCACCTCTCATTGCTGTTATTCATTCTTCTCCTGCTTTTCTTCCTTCTATAAAGAGAAGAAGAGGATTTTGAGGGGATTAAGGGTAGATTATAGAAACACACACACATGGACACACTGAGCCTCCGTCCCCCCCTGCTGAGACAGCCTAACCGGTGCTGAGAGATTGTGGAGGGATGAGATTTGCCTGCTGAATGAGTGTTGATGTGATCCCTGCTGAGACGCTGCTAAAAGGTGAATGGAGATGAGTGACAGGCTGCTCAGCGGGTATGTGGGTGTACCTGTGAATCTGTTCACGTGGGGACCATGAACCTTTTCAGACCTTGTGAGGACATTTGTGCATCGTGAGGGTATTTTGTCTGGGTTAAGTTGTTATTTTATTCTCACTTTTTAACTCGATGGATTTTTTTATCTTTAGTTTTACTTTGATCTCCTTCTCTCTGTAGTTATTTTGTGTCTGCTTGTGGTCGTTAAGAGCTAGTTTGCATCTCTGATATTGGTCATTGTTCCTGCCTTTTTGGTTGTTGTGAGTGTGATAGTTGTTTTGCACTTCTTTGTAAACATTTGCATCTTTTTCTCGCTTTCAGGGACCTCTATGTGACCTTTCCAAACCATTGTTATTAATGACACCCTCAACCATGACAGTGAAGATGAGCTAAACAGTGATGACATGTATGCTGTACAATATATGCTGTACAACATGTCAGAGAGCAGCATGTGTTCTGGATATCGGAATAAAGAGTTAACTGTGATAACTGTGGTGATGCTACCAGTGTCAGATACATGCTAGCTAACTTCAAATGTTAGCTATACATTAAAAATTTGTGCAGTTGCATGAAATCAATAAATCGTGTGCTGAACATGATATTATCACTGTACATGGATTAGCTGCAGAAGTGAATTGACAGCCTAAATTAGCATTTCCAATCAGACCTGATTGTGTCAATAATAACATTTGTACATGCTCTGGTAAATAGCTTTTTGTGTTAGCAGGGACACCAACATTAGCTTGCCTTAGCCAGAGGAAACACAGCTTACTGGGGATTTATGCTTCAGCGGGAAATCTAAGCTGAAGCTTTGTCATAACTGCAAACCCCTCTGAAACCTATGTAGGTTAAAGCTGTGCTCTAACTTCCCATCAGGTCTGCGCAGCCTGTAACTACTATGATTGTTCAGTAGCTACTATTCCTCTTGTGCATTTATCATTACCTTTTCCCTAAAGTTTTTGAATTTTAAAATAAAAATCATGACATCACTTAAAGGACTCAGCAATTCCTGAAATTATGGATGTGAGAGGATGTACAAAGAAGTGGTTTAACACGAGGAACAAATGTTTATGTTTATGTCCAAAGAAAACTGACCACAACGAAGACCAGGACCCAGAATACGGAAAAAAAATCCCATCTCTAACTTATGTAGCTTATCTAAATTACACCTGAAACTCCACAAAGAAGTTTAATCAGGCTTTAGAAGTTTAAGTCTGTATTGTGCTGGAAGCTAGTTGTTTGCTAACAAACATTAGACATAATTTCTAAGCTAGCATTAGCTAGTGTTGCTAACTGTTGACAGGAATTGGGCACTAAGAAGCATAAACATAGACTTTGTTAATCCTACACTAGGCAAATTTACATGTTACAGCAGCACAAGGATTAGCATGAAAAAGTCCATTAGAAGCCAGAGTAATTATACAAGTAATTAGTTACTATTTACAAATGGTTGCTATATACAGTAAATACACAAATAGAAACATTTTTGCTCGCACATAAAGTGCATTGGGAGTGGCAATATATACTCCTTTGTGTTTGCATGTGTGTACTGTACAGTCTTAATGCTGTCATGATGAAGGACCTGCGATAGTGTGCGATGAAAATGACATTGTTTAGATTTTCATTGAAAATTTCATGCCAAGCCCTTCACAGTAAAAAAAAAAAAGATTTTAATACATGAAAAAAGTTGCACAAGTGTTCCTGTGTCTACTTATGTTTTATTTAATTCGTTTTGCTGATTATGTTTTGGGTCCCTTCATCGTTGCTTTCATCTTTTGTGAGTGTTTTGATTTTGTCTCATTTTGTCTGTTTTCTGTGAAGTTAGTTTTCGTCTGTTCGTGGTTCATTATTTTGTTTTCAGTCATTTTATCGTTTCTGCAGTTACGTGCATCTTCCTGTTTCTGTCAGCATGAGTAGTTCTGGGTCATTTTCTATATTTTTGTTGTTTTTCCACACCATTCTGTGTTACTTTGAAGCAGTCTGCTTGAGTGCATTTATCCTTTATTGCCTGATAGTGTTACAGCCAGAGCAGAGCCTGCTGTGATTTCGCCTGTCTGGAAGTGTCCTGGCCTCTCGTTAGCCTTCCTAGCTGCCACTCTGAACAATTTAGAGGCCAGGAGAGCTCCAGTATCAGAAAGCCTTTTCTTTGTAGCTTGTGAGCTGTGCGTTTTGACATTACTCTTGCTTCCTGGAGAAGAGGGGATAATAAAAGCTTGATATTTTTATATATTTGTCCCTTTTTTCAACCCAGTGACCAAAATTTTTGTTACTTCCACCACCTAACAATAGGCCTATGGAGTAGGTGTCAATGATATGAATAAGTAATGAGATACTGTAAACTAAATTCAAATATGAAAGATGGTAACTGGTGGAAATATAAAAAAATCATTCGGCCAACATTAAAATCTGGTCCCCAGCTATAAATCAAAACCTCTCTCATGTCAAAAAGGGTTCTTACCACAAACAAATACATGCACACATACACAAATGTGTTTGTGTGTGTCCCTCAGCATGGCGTTAATGCTCTCCAGCTGCTTTGAGGAGGAGATATGGGATAAACACAGCAGCACATGTCAAACAAAACCTACATTAGCATCTTATTACAGGTGAAAGTACTCACACTGGGCGGAGATCCTAAAAACACAATCAGAAACAGCACCAAAACTTTTACAGCCTGTGTGAGGGAAAAAAAAAAATCATACTTTTTATGAAATCCAATATTTAGAAACACATTTTAAACACAAGAAAGATATCTTGACTTTTCAGATCCAGAGTGAGCCCTATTAAGTCAACGAACATTGAATGAGTCTTTACAAGTACTAACAGCCATTTTATTTTAGCTACAAGCAGAGTTTGAACACCCAAGAGTGTTTTCTTTTTAACATTATTAACTGATTCGGATTAAGGTACTTGTGGGGATAGGTTAATTGGAAAACACTAAATTGCCCATAGGTGTGAATGCGGGTGACTGTGAGTGCGAATGGTTGTCTGTCTATATGTGTTAGCCCTGCGACAGACTGGCGACCTGTCCAGGGTGTACCCCGCCTCTCGCCCCAAGACAGCTGGGATAGGCTCCAGCGCCCCCCGCGACCCTGAAAAAGGATAAGCGGAAGCGAATGGATGGATGGATGAATTAAGGTACTTCTAACATCATCAAAACAATGTCAAGTATTTCAGGGAAACTATAAAAATAGGTATCTAGGTTATCATATACCCAGTGCGCCAATAGAGACCACTGACAAAGACCAAAGGAAGACCAAAGGTTCTTGAAAAAGTGAGTTAACATCAAATCTGGACCCAACGTCAAATGTTTTGGAAGAAAGCTCTGTTTTTTGAAACATTTGAAGAAAGGCTCCTTTTAATGTAATTTAATGCGTCTGCAGGGATGGCCCAGATTTTTGCATACTAATCTAATTATGGGGCGATCCTTTTGTGGAGTCATGCTCTGGGAGTCACAGCTCCAAAATAAGATGTGAGAAAAGTGGGAAAGCAAAGTGAGAAAAGCCCAACAGACACAAAGAGGGAAGAAAAATGACCGATGAGGAGTAATTCATCTCCTTTTATCAATCTTGACAGCACAACAGAGCGACTTTTACCCTACTGAAACAATACTACTAGTTAGAGCACTGCAGGACATGCCATTAATTAAAAGAAGAGAAAGCTATCCAACTACAACGTCAGTACGCTTTATAAATGAAAGGTTATTCATCTTTGAATAGCTAGTTTGAGTTTTAGACTAGCTCAGAATTTATAAATTAAGGAAATGTGGAAGTAAAGAATTATTTGCATGTGTATCTGAGAAGTGTTGGGATAAAAAAAACCGAAAGATGACAGTTTAGTTTAGTGCCTTTTTAGTGTTAGCTTAAAAACTAAAGCTAAGCTAAAACTTGGATAACTATGAAAAATAATCAAGCCTCAAAGCCAGTGATGTGTACCATGAAAAGAGTTTATTTATGTTCATAATTAAAGAGTATGAACAAAATAAAACACTTGAGCTGTGCTTAGAGTGTCACACAAATATTGGTCTCAGAACAAAAAGTGTCCGCTAACCTAGCTTCCTGCTTTAACAGGAATTTATCTTTATTTCTTCTTCTTTATCACACATGAAATATGTATCACATATAATAACTTTATATAAATATTCACAATATATAGAAAAAAATTGAGGCAAATCACTAACTAAAGTTAGCTTAGCTTAACTCAGGAACAAGCTTCACTTTTATGTAATATTTGGAGGCCAAACTTTGATTGGTTTAAATGTTTACGTAGCTTATTTAACTGTTATAGTGTAGTCAGGTGGTTCAGAATAATCTTTTTAGCTACAAAAATTCACACAAATTTAAGTTTTTTGAAGTGCCTCAATCTAATCAGGTCGTGTTTATAACATAAACATGAGGTCTTGATTATACTGTTGAGGACGTGGAGAGTTGGAGACGCAGTGGCCGAGTAGCCCTTCCTGTCAAACTTAAGGGCAAGTTTGACTCAAGTATGCCTCCTGGTGCGCGTGGGCAGCTGGCCCATTGTAATCTGAAGTCTGCACGGTCACAGAAAATTGGCAGGTATGCGGATGCCTGCATGGACCCTCAGGCTCCATGCAGGCAGTCCTGCTTGTATCCTTCATAGGGCCCAAGAAGACACTAGTGGACTTGTAGATTCAAAGTATAATCAAGGTTTTCAGTTAAGAAAGTTATTTTTCTTAACTGAAATGTAACCAAGTAGTTTTTAGACACCAAGTAACATTAGTGTTTTTATGTTACCATAACCAGGACCCTCTGGTTATAGGAACATAAGCACAGACTGAAATAAAGGTCTCAACATGCATTTCTGCATCTCCTCGTTCTCACCAGCCACCATAGTGCACACAACTGGGAGACACAGGAGAAATCTGATAAAGCTGCATAATTCAAAACACATTGGGATAACCACGAACAGGTTTTACAGCACCACCAAACTGCTTTAATGCTCCAATAGGTACCTGGCGGTCTGGTGAGCCAATTTTTTTTACCAAGAACTTGTTTGTGGGCCTCATTGTGTCAGAGAAACATCCCCCATCCTCCCACGCAGAGTTGGAGGCACTGAATGTGTTGCTATACCTCGCTGTGCATCAGTCTGAGCAGGACAAAAGCGATGGCGCCGTGACAAACGATTCAACAAACTGGTGACCTGCTGCTTTCACATTGATTAATGCACACACACTTGTTCCCATGCTGTCTGCATGTTCTGAATGTTAATCATCATCCTTCATCCTCTGTTTGTCAGGCGGATGTTCAACGTACACTGTAGAACAGGGATGGAATTTCAAAGCCTTCCAAAATCCAACAAAATTGTTCTCTGATGTTCCACAAGGCTCCATTTTTGGACCTTTGCTTTTTCTTTTAAAGGAAAACAAGTATTTCTTTCTATATTGAAGTAATTATGAACTATATGGGTATATATCAGCAAAATATAAACTTTATTTATTAAAGACTATTCACTAGTGTTCCCTTCATGTTTATTTACATATTTCTATGCATATGTAGTTGTTATTATTACACCTATGTAAGTTTACATACATACATACATACATACGTGTGTGTGTGTGTACTTTAATTGTAGAGAAGAAATCAGTTGTTCTATAACGAAATGTAAAACTCATATTGGCCACAATGTTCGAAAAAAATAAGCAGCAAAACAGAAAGATTAAGTAAAATTTACTTTCTAAAAAAAAGCTATTTTTAACTTTTATAAATGACTCAGAGTATATATAAAAGGAAACGCTAACATAGCTTTTATATACATTCTTACAATCTCATCCACGTTCACTGAAACATATTTATTTGCTTCTAATCTTTTGTCGCTTTCAAAATAAACGTTTCGTTAAACTGAGGCTGAAAAACTTCAATTTGCTATTTACTTGGAGCATTTATTGCGTTTTTATTGTGCTCTCTTTTATAGTGCGGTAAACTATTCTGTTGTTATTGTGCTGCTACTTTATCGGCACACGTTCTTTGGTGGTTTCACTTCCTGCTGGTTTGGTTTTATTTCCATTCATCGCCACAGCAGAACAGTGGAGACTCACAAACATACCCAACAGCTTAAATTAAACCAAATTTGTTTTTTTGCAGAGCTGTTTCTTTTTTTTTTTTGCCTGCATCTTGAACTCTATGATATATGCATAATATACTCTATATGAAAAATGACTGGGATCTGCTCTGGAGTCCTAGAATCTGCTTTTAAAACAAACGGCTGCTTTTAGGAACAAAGAAACACATGTTTGAGATTTCTGTCTTGTTGCTGTCGACACCTTTCGCTGCTCGGCTTCCTGTCACAAAGACGAGCTTGTTAACAAAACAGGCACGCACACAACCAGCACAAGCTATAAGCAGAAGGTTTGATAATAAAAATATCTTTAATTTCTTTAGTATCTACAAAAACCACTTCCTATACAGAATATTTGAAAAAGAAAGCAGAAAGCCAAAGAGTTAAACGTCTTCATCAAAAAAGTGGGTAAGTCTTAACACGTTGCTTACAATCTTAATTTTTAGCCTATTTCAGATCTTCAATTACATCATTTTCATCATTTCAAAGTACTGGTAAGTTTCAAGTTTAAAGAAATATTTTTTAAAATGGACAAAAAGCAACAGTATGCCCTATAAATCAGCTATTTAATGAAAAAGTTACGTGATTTTGATGAAATCTATGTAGTTGTATAACAGCACACATGGTTCCTCAGTAAGGCTTCATGATATCAGTTTGACTAAAGTGCATCTATTATGAAGAAGGCAGCGCGGGTAATTTGTACCAGTAAGAGAAAAAGAAAAAACAATCAGTGGTGAGAGGCAGTGGTTCAGATATAATAACACAGAGAAAAGCTGCTAATAGGAAAAAGCTACCATCTGTATTTGTTAAAAAGCTAATGCATAAACAAACATCCAATCACAAAGATCACCCACTAACTTTAACTGTTTAAGAAGTCGGAGGCTGCTTCTGTTTCTTTTGGTTGATGTAAACCTGCTGAAATGAAGAAAAAAGGCCTCTGGTGTTCCACAAGGTTCACTTATTGGACGTATGTGTTTCGACTGGCACTCTAAAACCAACGGATAGCTAAATATGAAATATGGCACAGATAACAACAGCTGTCTAAGTAAACAGGGACCTTTTCTATCCAGAGACCATTGTTGTTTATTATTGTTATTTATTACATCATGCTACAATCTCTTAATTAGCAATAAAAAATGTCAAATATATGTGGAAAAAGTCTTCATAGTTAGAGTCTTTATTTTAAAGGACACCATCACCGAACCGAACAGTGATATAGTTAAATCATTATAATAATCTGGACTCAAAACAATCTTAGTGTCAATGTGAGTTGGTTAGGGTGGCACGTACCACTACTGCAAACCGCCAGGTCAAGTCAGGAGGTTGAAGAGGCTTTGCAGCAGTCGCTCCTCACTTTGAGCCAAAAACTAGCTGAGGGAGTCTATATTGACATAAAAGCGTGCAAATTGAGTAAACATGCCAGAAAATGAGCATCGATTGTTTGGAAATCTTTTCTGTACACGCTCATAAATCTTAGAGTCCATGTGTTTTGGGGAGGTGGTGTTGTTCTGCAGTGATGAAGGGTTTCTCCACACGATTACGACAAATGTTTCATGGGAAGCAATGTGGGGGACAGATGTGAATCCAGAGTTTTGCTGCCTTCATCATTGAGATGTGAGCACATTTCCAGATTTACATGCAAAGTGGCGAC
Organism: Benitochromis conjunctus; assembly: GCA_015052645.1. Taxonomy (NCBI): domain Eukaryota; kingdom Metazoa; phylum Chordata; class Actinopteri; order Cichliformes; family Cichlidae; genus Benitochromis; species Benitochromis conjunctus. The sequence goes on from VOQK01016224.1 coordinate 40,851, forward strand.
ACTTGCGGCTTGTAACTTCTTTGGGTTTGGGGGTTTTATGGAAAGCGCCATTTCAAGCTTTGACACGACGCTCAGTGGTCCCTTAAATCCTAAAGAACGGCCGATTGATTTTAACTTTTCCCGTGTGACTTTGGCACAATTTATCCTCGTGCTGCTCTGCTTTCAGTTCGTGTCTGAAAAGATTTGTCTTGCTGTCATTTTTCATGGTTTTATTGTGCACTAAACCCTTTGAATGCCCGTTTACAGGACCACTGTTTATTTATTGTTTTAGGCAGGCTCTCTAATGTGGCTCCTTCTCTGTGTTTCAGATCGTTCAGTCATGAAAATGCTTTGATTTGTTTTACATTTCAGACTGTAAACTCAAGCTCTCTAAAAAGAGGTCAAAGTTCAGGAAACTGGCTGCAGAATTTCCCTGGAAACCAAAAAAAGAAAAATAAGTCACTTGACAAAGAAATGTGATTATGAAGATTTTGTGGAAAGGGGGATATGATTCAGAGGAGGTGGATTTTATGAGATTCGAGCCCCGACGGAAGCTGCTGAGTGACTGCGACTCCAAATTCAGTCTGTTTGCAATTATGACTAAACCGGCTGGAAGGCAGAGAGTCAGTTTGGTGGAAGGAGACGTGCATTCCTGCGGGGCGGCGAACATCGGAGGAGCCGGGTCACGCCAAGGTGAACGAGACGGGGAGAACCAGGCGTCGTGCCCGTCGAGTGTCTCCTCTGATAGCTCACAGAAAAGACTTTGTTTACCCTGCGAGGGAAACCCAAACCAGCTCTTCTTGTTCCCTGGCAGGTCAGAGTTCAGGACAAGTCAAGATTATGAGGCTGACGCGAACAATCGGCCTCCAAACTTTTTCCTGTATTGCCAACATCTGTGCCTCTGGGGTGAGAAACCTCTACTGTTTCACTCAATCAGTTACTGATTTCAAATCAAGTCCAACACAGTGTGATGGTGTTTTCACAACTTTTGACCCACAGATTTGCATAAAAGTATTTTATGCATAAAAGTAATTGTTGGTAGTTTAGCTGCCTTTCAGGTGATTCTACGGTGTTTTGTTGGGTCTTCCTCTTTGAACTTGAGATTCAAAATACATTATTAACCATAAAAGATAAAGCGTGTTTAGGATCCCTTTCGGAGCGTTCAATTGCAACTCTAATGCTCCAAGAACTGACATATGAGCGGGCCTCAATTTTACAGGTCAGTATTATCAGTCGTTACAACTCAAACATGTAGTTCCTCTAATGTCCACTAGAGGCTGGCTCTAAAAGTAAGTCAGTAACTGAAACCCCAGTTTGGTTCATATCAACTGAACACGGTGTGATTTTTTAATAAAATAAATACATATTTAAATGAACTGGACCTCTGGACTGTGTCGACTGTATATGGCTGCTGTGCAGTTAATTTTCCATACTGGCTAACAGGTCTGTGGTCCAGTTGTGGTGAATGAAATTTGAGTATTTTATGAGCCTTTTAGCATTAATTAGCAGGTTATGTGTTCTCCGTACAGCCTACGGATAAAGAGTGCTCAGTAAACTTGCTTGTGTTAGCTGTGTTAACACTTCACTACAAATATGGAACACCAAAACAACCAACATGGTAGTTTTTAAATGTTAGCATTTAGTAACCAGGTAAACTTTGTGAGGCAATAGCCTTCAATGGTGACGATCCCAACTGTGTGTTTTGGAAAAAGGCAACACCTTTTTAAAACACGAGGGAAAAATGTCAATGTTATATTTAAAGTTCAACATTACGTATTTTGACTGCACAGGGTTACAATCATCACCAATGCTGACTTGGACTTCGGAGGATTAAGGCACCCTGTAAACTTGTTTGGCTTAAATTTTATGGACTTTCCATATGAAAGTCCCAGAGTCCAGCTGTTTTTACATGGGTGCTCTGGATGTTTCCTTTACATTATCTAAATCTGTGCCAGATCTCATGCGGGTCGTTGAAACTCAAATCATCAAAGTCCTATAACATGTTCTGCTCAACCACATCGGACTTACATCAATATTTTACGGTTTAAGGTTTGGACATGTATATAAATTACAGATCCTGATTCTTTTTTATGGCAAGAAAGGCTTTTTTTTGTTTTTGAGTCATTCTGGAAGTTTTTTTTTTAATTCTCTTGAAGAATACTTGTGTATGAAACTACAAATCTCATAGCAATCACTTTATATCCCCAAACTTGGAACTATAACATTTTTAGGCCAATTGGAGATGGCTGAGCAGATGGCCCGTGATGATTTGAGTTGTGGTGACCCATATGTTGTAAACACTGTGAAGCCCTAAATCTAATTTACAAATAAAATGATCTTCTGCTCTTCAGGTTTCAGACGTGGACGTGATCTGGATCTGCAAATGCTCCCTTTGTGTTTCTCTTGAGGTAAAAAGTCTCACTTTCCTCGTGAACTCTCTTCTACATCTCCGTTTGCCTCCAGCTCTTTCTCTCTCTCTGTTCGACTCTCAGTCCACCAGAGACTTGAGGTCAGGCAGTCCTCTCAGCTTCAAGTCCAGCAGCATCTGACCGTAGGCTTTACCCTGAGGAAAGACAGGAAATGTGAACGTGTTCATGCTTCCACCTTGGAGTCGTTGAGCTTTACAGCTGTGTGAGGTGTTAGGAGCATTTCTTTGATGTGCAGCAAAGAGAAAAAGAAACTTTACCGATGCCTCTGATAAACAATGAGGGGGAAAGAAAAAGCAGAAGAAACAAGGGAGGAGAAAAGCTTTGATGACAAAGGACACGACCTTAATTATGACGAGAGGTTTTCCCACCTTTTAGAGGGGATGGAGCTGCTCCGGTGTCTCTTTACCTTACACCAGGGATGTCAGACTCAGTGAAAATACCCTTTCTATTATAACTACACATTTAGTCCCTGAGATCTCCCAATATTAAAAAAGACGTGTAATTTCAACAGCATGCATCAGTTTTTCTAAATGATAAAGAAACACTGCTGTGGGAAATGAAAAAAACCTGTCAGCACGACTCTTTGGGCTTAAACTGTAAGAAATAAATGTGTAACATTTTGTCAAATTACAAAATTAGATCTTTTTTGTTTTATTATCTATCTTACTGTTGACACACTGTAAAAACCAGACAGTTAAATGTAATGTAATTGTTTATCTGTTATTTTATTACTGTAATATAAATGCTGTCAGTGTGTGTGTGTGGGGGGGGTCAAGACCAGCTGTAAAACTTTTGGAAACACGGTTAAATAAAAAACAAATTTATGGTCTTCTTCACATTTTTCACAGCTGCCCAGTGGGCCAGACTTGAGTCTATGCCCATTCTGGTCCCTGGACCTTATGTTTGACACCCTTGCCTTGCACCATCCAACATTACACATTTCTAGAAGATATTTGCATTAAAAGTGTTAAAAGTGGAAGGTTTGGTTTTCCATAAAGTGGGTATTAAATCAGTGGGCGATGGAGATGTTTGAACACAGTGATCAAAGCTTGGTGGACACATGAAGTCAAACAGACCATTGTTGTTAATTTGGTATAAAATAATTAGATATTGTAGTAAATGTACTGGATCTGCGTCATAATAGCAGCAGAAATATGGAGAGAGGCTTTAGAAAGGCTTTCTATCTTCTATTGTGAATAAGCCTGAGTTTATAACATTAGTAAATCACTGCATTCTGTTTTTTATTTACATTTTACACACAGTCAAACTTCTCTTTTGTCATAGACATGCTCTTATATAAGCAAATGCTCATATTATATACGCACAAATAATATTAATTAATAATTTTTCACTGCAGGAACTTAAATAAAGGTTTTGACCACAATTTCATGTCCTCCTGCCATGAGAACGCCCCTGTACCGACTCTGGGATAAGTACGTCCGATCGGCCCTAAACACCTGGATGCTGATTGGTTAAATTCGGAGGAGGCTACCCCTCCCTGAGCTTGGTTCTGATGGTGGTCATTTCCTGTTAAACG
>VOQK01016229.1:2589-14649 GCA_015052645.1 Benitochromis conjunctus
CCAAATGTTTTACTCTTAATTGGAAGCTTTAGCCCAGCAGAACGTGCGTGGAACACTCATAATGTCATCACCAGGATCACAGGGTTTGTCTGCTTTCTGACTACATATTCTAGGTTCAGTAATCAACTTTGAAGGGCTTGACTTGGGCGAATCCAAGTCGATTGCAGAGGCTTTAAATCTTAAACCTGCTACAGGCCAAATTTTTATAATTAGCAGTAAACTGAATGACTTCCGTGTAAGACCCAGAGAGAATCATCACCCAAAGCTAGAATTTCTTTTAGAGCTAGGGGCATTTCAGTGGTCGTAACCTTAAATGATTTGTTTTATCCCAGTGTTCTTTTTCAGCAAAATAATAAAAAGCCCAAAAAACAAATGCATATGAGTCAAATTAACACACTGAATACGTATCAGTCGGTGGAGAGCAAATCCGGTTGGAGGTCAGAAACACAACAACATTTAAGGTGTCTGGGTGGTGTTTGCAGTTTATTTCTACTGCCCTCAAGTGGGCAAAATGCTGGAATGACTATTATGTTTTGTATCTTCCATTTTATCTTATATGTGTTTGCAAGTAGTCCTCTATATAATATACAGGCTGTAAAATGGGATAAAGGCAGGAATGTCAAGTATGTGAATGTTTTTCTGGTTCAGACAGCGATAACAAAGTTCTGCAGTGGGGCTATAAAAGTTTCCTTTTATATTTTCTCCCCATAACTCTGGCTTTAATAATTTATTGTTTTATTTATTTTTCTAGCATTCATTTTATATGCAACTGCTTCTTGGATTATTCAAACAAAACCCCACAGACTGCACTAGACAAAGACATTGTAACTCTTTGACATGCCCGTGTTTACCTGAGCTCTTTACACTCTTAATAATAGAGCAGAAAAATCAGGAATGGCTCACTCATATCATACAAAGGCTTGATTTACTCAGACATCTCTTCAAAAACTGAGAGGAACAATTTCCGTTCCAATCACAACATATGTTCAGAGGCCTGGCTTTGATTAAAGACTGGGAAGACTTTCATCACTCACCATGTTGATGCCCCTGGGCAGAGAGATAGATCTGTAGGGGTATCTGGGGAAGTCATAGTGAAACTCAGGAAAGTGACTCTTCATCTTAAATCCTTGACGGAACTCTGGAGGAGGTGGAATCACATATTCCTCGTCTATTTGTTCTGGTGTGTCTGCTTTTATCTCCAGGTCGCGCAGCTCGTCGCCCTTCCTTACAGTGTCGATGTCTGTCTCCAGATACTTTTTTTCTACCAGGTCAGGAGAAGTCCGCTCTTCCGGAGTCTTCTGCTCGGCTAAAGGGCCTTGCTGCTGGGCCATTGAGCAGGGTAGCCTGGGGCTCACCACGTGGATCTCTGCTTGAGGCTGATCAGCATTTGTATTGGTGAAGCCAGAGGGAGATACTGGTTTTCCAAATGCCTGCAGGCTGTTTGGGTCAAGCACATTAGACGTCACCTCATCCAGGAACTGTGAAAACTTCAGTTTAGCTTCAATCTTTTCATCCGGTACACACTGTAGTTTTGCGCTCTTAGAGCTGGTGTGTGACTGTACAGAGCCCCTCCCTTGATGCAGATTTTTGTTGTGGCTGTCTCCTCCCTGCTCTGCCTGTGGATGTCCCCTGCCATGAGGCCTGCTAGAAGGAACTGCTGCAAGCTTCTCGCACTCTCTGTCTCCTCTGAGCCGAGTCTGAAAAGCTTCCTGGCTCTGCTTCTTGATTGACTTGTGCAGGATGCAGGTCACCTCAGAGTTCCAGCTGTGCAAGCTGCCAGTGCTGTCACTGCTACTCCTGCTGCCCCCTGGACTACTGTTGGGGTCACTGGGGCTAGATGGCTGACTGGGAGAGGACTGGTTAGAAGTAGGGTCTATCAGCTCCTCCAGCCAGACTTGATCACCATTGAGCATGGGGGTAGCCAGACTCAGGGAAGCCCATGACTTTGAGAAATGCTGGTGCTTCTTTGCTGTGCCTCTCTGGGAGAGTGAGCAGGCTTTGCTGCCTGTCCCATCCATCGGCTTAAGTCCACTTTACACAGTTGTGTCCTCTCTCCAATTGTTTTAAATGGCAGATGATCCATGGTCCAGTGGATAGCTCCAATTTTAAAGAGTTCTAACCCAATCCTGTCTCACTATTGTGCAAGCAACCTCACAGCAATCCAATACATTTCACTCTAGGCTGAACAGATGGCCTCCTTCAGTGCCAGGCTAACTCCCTGCTATGACAGGCAAGGGCATCAATAGTCTGAGGCCACAGTCAAATACAGTGAGAGTTACAGTTAATCTCAGGAAGCTCCAGGTTTAGGTTTACTGACAGGGAATTTTCATACAATCCTAGCAAGTGTCTTTACTATTTGAGCAGACAGTGCTGGTCTTAATTAGACTGTCTATTGATAGCAGAGCAGGGAAAGCTTTTTCAGCTTTTTCCAGGTCAGTGGTTGTAGAAGAGAATTGATCCAACAGAGCACATGGCAGCTGACACACACACACACAGACTAGGCTTGTCTAGTAATTGATTGTTGGAATTGCATTAATATCTCATTAAAAAATAGTTGTAATTATTAAGAAATTCTAAGAGCAATGACAAGTTTGAATTTGAGATTGTCTATTGTGGAATAATGCCAAAAGTAAGCAAGTGAAGTTTAGAAATTGTTTTACGTTGTGCAATTATACTGTTTTATTCAATCTACACCTCTCAAATGTCTCTGTGTTATGTGTATATCCCATACTGTATATTAGAAGAAGGACCTGCATTCCAAAGTACTGATTTTAGCTTTATGGCTTTTACCTTTAACTAACATTAGCAAAGCATCCATATAACATAGAGTCAAATGCCTGCTAATTACTGGTAACTAACAGGAAATAACATGCGAGAATTTCCATCATCAAAACTGCAGCAGGCTTTTATTAAAAATTAATGAAGAGGAATCTAACTATATTAAAAATGCACCAAGAAACACACGAGGACCACTTAGCTACCATACAGCAGTTGACTACAGCTTGACTGCATCCGCCTGTGATCCCTGATAATAATAATGCAAATTTTAAATCTTAATAAAAGTTGTAAGCAGAGTGGAGTGGATTATAATGTCTTACAAAGGGATGAAGTAGCTACAAAGACAGAAACCAAAACTAAGCTATTAGCCTAACTTAGCTTAATAAGCTTTAGTTGAATAAATATACAAATTTGTTGTTTTACAGGGGTTTCTTGTCTTGTCTACTTCTCAGTGGCCAGAAGTAGCCTGTTAATTATCCAACTGTGCCAAGCCAAATGCTCTGAGATATTCATAGTTTTAAACTATAAACAGAGCTAGATGCTGTCTTTATGCTAAGCTAACCTAAACTCCAGTTTAGCAGCTGTCATAGTGAGAGAGGCAAAATACATCATGGACAGTTTCCACAGCCATTAATAAAAATGTAGTTACAGGTACAGTGCTAGACAGTATCCAAGTGTTTCCTCAACTGTAGAGGGGAAAAAAAATGTTTTATTCCTGAAAAAGAAATTTAAGTTTCAATACTTTTAATGTCAGTTTTAAATGAGAAATTCTGATCTACAATCCCTCAACACTTAACTATTTCAGTTTTAAACGATTTTAATCTTAGGAAATTTCAACGACAACTTTTTGGTATTTAAGAATATCATTAACTTGGATTTGCCTGTATTTATTATCAACTCAAGTTGTGTTAAATGGGACTCAGCTACATCAAAAGCAGACTGCAGAAATTTGAGGGTTTGTACTTCTGAAGGGAATCTGGTGTAAAACTGCAGAATCAAATATGTGACAAAGGAGCAGCTGAAAGTCGTTTCTATTACAAAGATTATTTGCATTGGGGGAAATAGTTATTTGATACCCTGTTGAATTTTTAAGTTTGCTCACATCCAAAGAAATAAACAGTGTCTAATATTTATGGTAATTTTCATTTAATGGAGAGAGACAGAAGATCAACCAAAATACATCAAATAAAAGTTACTCAAATCAAAATTATATGCAATATTTTGTGGTACATGAGCCTGATCACTGACCCCTCAGCATAAAAACATGCCCCCTGACTTGCTCATTTCCAATCCTGTCCATTCTGATCACTCCCAATGAAAATCTTAGCCTCTTCAACTCTTTCACCTCAAGCTCCACCTCCTGTGTTTTTGTCAGTGCCACCATGTCCAAACCATTAATCACAGCAGGTCTCACTACCATCTTGTAAACCCTTCCTTACACTCTTTCTTGTATCGTTCAGTCACAAATCTCCCCTGACACTCATCTCACCCCTGCCTGCACCCTCTTCCTCACCTGTACTTGTACTGAATAAATCCAAAACTTGAGTTTCTTTTTTTTTCTATTACCAAATGCAATTTTAAGATTGTCCACATATGTATATAGAGTAAAATATATGCTGTCACACTGCTGCTGTCAGAATTCCTCTTTAAATTCACTTCTTCACACTTTGTTGTTGCACTTTATTGTCTTCTAACTCTCAGGTTAATCATTTTCTGATATGCATGCAATCTGTGTCATGAGGACAGCTTTCCAATATTGGAGCATGTATTCTTATGGGTATACTGTAGCTGTAATGTTCATCAATATTCAGGTGGTTATATAACTACATCAATAACACCTCTGTTAGTCTGTGCATGGGTGGAGTGTAAAGACTGGCAAGTGAGTGTTTGACAGATATAAAACACTGCATGAAAAGTGTACAAAGTTGGTCTGAAAATTAGTCTTACAATACGCATACAAGGCTAGGACACAGGGCAGGACACGGCATTTCAACAAGTGGTTGTCTTTTTGGCTGCACTGATCATAAGCGTTTTAATCATCAAAGGCATTATGATGTAAATATATGTCTGCGCTTACAATGATAGCAGATCTTCAGCTTGTCCAGCTTGCAAAGTCTTTCTCCAAGAATACAACATGGATCAGACAGAAATAATACACTGTGCTGTAGCCAGATTGTTACAGAGCATCTTGTTGTGCTGTAGCCAGACTGTTACGGTCTCAAGGGGTATCATTAGTGCTGCATCCGATATGTAGGGTTTTAGCCATGACTGGGTGGCCTGCTGTTCGCATGTGTTCCCTCAGACTTGGGCCCCACACCCTGTCTACTGCTGCATCCCATCGGATTTACCCATGGGACCACCCTGTCTCCTAGGAGCACCTAGCCTTCAGCAAAGACATATCTCCTCATCATTTTCTTCCTGCTCCATCCCTCTTTTCCCCTCTTTCTTCAGGCCTTCTCCATTGTGCTGCCATTTCTCACCATTTTCAGACTTTCCAGACAGGCTCAGGCTTCTTCTATGATGAATGCCTTTAATAATCTCTTTTCAATCTCTGGAGGAGGAGAGGGGTGGGAGCCAATTTAGAACTATCGCCCTGACGGGAGAGACTGTCAGCCCATGGCTGCCCAGAGGTAATGGTGCTGAAATGGATTCCTGCTACAAGCGCAGAGGTGGAGATAATTGGTGATGCTTCCTTGCTCACTAGTTGCACTCTGCTTTCCCTTGCCGGCTAGTTGTGTTGCTGCCTGGTTGGGTTGAGCCCCTGCCGGGACCACACTCTGTGTCCTCTACTAAGCCCGGAGAGCAGTCTAAATGCCACAGCTGATCAGCACTGACCATGAAGTACTATGACTGTACGCTGTTCATCTGTTACTACAGCTGATCTAATATTGCTCTCCCTTCTGCCCACGCAACCTCATGCTAAACACTGGTTGGACGAGAAGCAAGTGCGATGCTTCTCAAGATGACAAAAGCCAGTTTAACTTGTAACTCGGGTCAGATGAATCTAAAATGCTAGAAGAAAAACAAATCTTTTATTTCCACTCTGCACTATTTAATGTTTATACCTTACAAACTGATCAAATGTGCCAGTGAATTAACAGCTCCTGAGGAGAGGACCAGCAATCTAAGTCTTAAAGCGACACGCTATCACCAAGCTCACCGCCTCTCTGTCCCCCTTGGATTTTCAGAGCCACAGTAAGCAGCGATTGATTTCAAATCATTCAAAGCATTTTCAGAGAATCTTTTAAAGTCTTCCCATCGTTAGATATGTGTAATAGATGCTCAGGCCTAGAGTTTCCTAATTGTGTTTTGTATCTTAGGTGAACCTGTCAATAATGTCTAACAGGTGCACTCATGAAAGGCCAAAAGGAGGAAACAGTGTGCCGATGTGGCTTCAGTTATCCATCTCATGCAGAGACACTTGTCAATGCCGCCGGACCTGTGGGGTTGCTTTTAGAGAACCACACTGTGCAATCAAATGAGAATAGGCTAAATTGAATAAGAGCCAGCTCATTCTGGAGGTGTGGAAATAGGTTTCCTGGGATCCCTGCAGAACACACAGTTGGGTCTGCAATAACACTAGTCAGGCAGCAATTACAGAAACACATAATGCATATCACAAGGGTGATGAGCATCTGTTTCAAACAGGCAGTGTGTTAGCACAGACAAAAACAATCGTTAAAAGGTTTTCACCAAAAGTACTGCACCTGATCAAAGTTTGCTCTGCAAACCTACTTTCCTCATGTCAATACTGTAGATTAACAACATCTCCGTCTATAGCTTTGTGTGAGAGTGTATGCACTCTGCATTACGTTTCCATAAAAAGCGTAATGCTTCTGAGGAGGGGGACCAGATGACCTCAAAACATGCAATTATTATACGACAGTCCTCTTTCAACAAATAATATCACAAAACTTACTGTGTTCCACAAACTCAGTCACACAGCAAATGGTGACCGTGGCATCGTGCAGCAGATTCACTGAGCTGTTATCACAACTGCTGACCATCTTCACGGGTGAACAGACGAAGAAGCGTGCGCCACCTGCAGAAATCCAAACTTCATCACTACAAACTCACACTGTAATTATATTTACAGAAAAAGTGGTGAAAGTACAGTCACAGACACTCCACTTGAGTGCCATTTTTAACTACTTTAGCTGCATGTCACGATACTTTTGCTTAAGTACATTTTAGCAGGGAACACTATATTTTTCACCCTATTACAATGATATGACAGCTTTGAAAATTAAATGAAAACAAAAAGGCTCTGCTTTGCCGGTAGTTAACTAACAATGAGCGTGAGTAAAGTCGAAAGGAGTGCGCACAATTGTTGAGTCGTTTTTCATGTAAAAATGTCAAACATTTCATAACTGCAGTTCTCAAATGTGAGGATAAGCTGCTTTTTCCTTTTAACAATGTACTATTTTGCAGATTCACAGAATATTGAGGAATTACTGTGATCACATTTCTCACTGTTTTTGCAACTTTTGCTAGCCAAATGATTGAAAGAATCACTGAAAAAATCACTAAAATAATATATCTGATAATAGTTACTTTTGCTGCAGATTTTTTCTTTCTTTTTTTTTTTTTACCATTTCTGATTATATCACTGAACAGAACCTACTTAACACCTCCTATGATGCACCTGATGTGCAAGTTTAGTGACCCCTATGTGCACCCTTTGCTCTTTAAAGGCCTCTGACATTTTTATTGATATGGTGTGGGATTTCCTGCCTTTGGCATATTTCTGAAAAGAAGAAGCTCTAAAATTATCCAAACTCTTATGTGTAGCACATCCTACGACCATATCTGCTTTTCGTTTAAATAGCTTATCTATGAAAGGCATCTTCAAACACCAAGGGGATTTTTTAGCTTTCTTGTAATGGCTGTTTAAATATGTATTTCTGATGTTTGAAAGTGTCCTCACTCTTGTACCAATATATATGGGATTTTTTTGGACATAATATTGTAGCTCATTACTGCACAAGAAAATTATGTCACCCAGTGTTTTATAACATGTCACTTCAGTGCTGCTTTATAACACTGTCCTGTTTTGACTATTCTTCCATTAAAATGGTAGGGACAACTCACTGCTTTCATTTCTGTTTATTTGCCTGATTATTTCAGTTGAAGATTGTTGAAATAAGTCACAGGAAAGACCAAAAGCCTCAAAAACCAGGCATAGGAAAGGTCAAAAAGTGAATATATAATATGTGTCTAAAATCGCCAGCTAAAGGTATAGCTAATAGTAGAAAAACTATTAGCTAATAGTATAAATAAGGAGACGGAAATAGTAACTAAACATACACTGTATACAATCATTGGGGTAAACACTTTAAGAAGCTACAGAAGCTAATTAAAATCATGAATTACAAGCTATTAATTACTTTGCTAAAATATGTCTAGGAGTTAAACTGCTGGTACAGTTGGTTGGGCTGTTGGCTAATATATTCACAACTGAAACTGCAAGAAAAAAGGTCAAACGGTTTTAATTATTAGCTAAGCATAACAAATAAACTAACTGCTCAATAATGTAAAATGGAAAAGTAGCTAGGATGGGTAAGCCAATGGCGTGTGGTGACTTTCACAGAAATGCTGGAGACAAGTGAAGACTTTTCTCATAGTTTCTGAAAGTGCTGTGCAACCTGCGCCTGTTTTATTAAACCTGATGGTTAAGCATGAAACATGTTGAGTCCCAAGAAGCACTAGTCCAGTGGTAAATATAACAGGGAAACTCATGGCCACTCCAAGCCATAACTTTAGACACACTCCTGTGGACTGTAAATCTTGTATGTTAATTAAGCGTATCTAAAAAAAAAAAAAGAAAGAAAGAAATGATTAGGATATTAGGATGACTGTAATTTCTGAAAAGTGCAACAAAAAAAGCTGCAGCTAACATGACAGAAAAATTACAGATTAACAAATCCTTTCTTTCTTTCTTTCTTTGCACATCCAGTATCCATAGATTCATATTGTTATAAAGCCTTTTGCCTTCATTAAGTCTGTACATTATTCCTTATAAACATGTTCCAAATTTAAGATTCTGCACATCAACGTGAAAGCCACGGTATCATAAAAACATATCAATTATCTAATTATGTCTAATAAATGTTCCCAAGATCTCCAGGATATGCATCAATGGACCAATCGCAGTAATGCAGGTACAAATAAATTACTTTCCAAAAAACATTGTGAAACTCAAACCAAGGGAACATATTTAGAGCAAATTGCTTGTCAAGAAGATAAATGCGACAGCGGAGGATGAGGGTGCTACTGTTTTGGTTTTTTTCAAGAACTTTTGTTGCGGTGTCCACACAAATACACGTACACACACACACACACACACGGAAAGGGTGCCAATTATAGTAACTGTGTGATGAGGTTTCTCATACTGAGCCCTATGCTACCTTTGCCTCTAATCCTTTGTTATTAATTATATCTTCAACAAACCTACACAGTTCTTGTGGTGTCAGCACCAAGTATCCATGGCAACAGCCAGTTGGTCCCAGCTCTCAGGGATGCACACACTTCTTGTGCCTGACAAAAACCTTGCTTCGTTGCAAAGATACTCCCCTGACAAGATGAATAACTCAACTATATGATCAAATTTAAAAAAATATCTTCCATCAAGTGAGCATCACCCCCCCAAGAAAACCTCAAACTGGCAGCGATGCTGACAGCAATTCAGGCTCTGCAAAAACAGAAAGATGGACACAAAAAATCTGTAGAAATCTGCTAAGTGAACATCAGTGAAATTTATTTTACCTGAGCAAACCCATTTAAGTCACTTTATATTTAATCTTCACTATCTTTCATAGACACATTTTTCACTTTTCCAATTATAGTAACTCTAAAAAATCCTTTACTCCACCTTCGCCTTAACTTAATATACAACATGACATGCTACTTACATTTTGTTCCATAAATGTAAACAGTTTTCTATTTTTCAAGATCAATTTTATCTTTATTTTTTTAAGATCTTTGATATCGGTTTGAAGGTCTTAGTGAGTAAGAATGCACAAGTGGAAAAAGCTGTGTAACGATTTGGGTCCAGGGAAAGCAGAGTAAAGTCTGATGAAGGCCTCAAGTGATGCCATCCAAGTCAGCATGAGTTGAGGTTCAAGTTTAGAGTTACAAAGAATCATGTTTAGACATCTGTAACCTTAAATCTGCTTTTGATAAACAACCTGAGACTGCATTAAGTGATATTTGCATTATACACCCTAATCTTCAAGCCACCTGTTACCAGTCTGGGAAATATAAGAACCTGGTTTTGATAAAGCACCAGATTTTGATATAAGCACTAGGGTTTGAGAGGAAGAGAAGAAGAAGAAGAAGAAAATTTGAATGGAATGAGCCACATGTATAACATATATATGGTGGCATGTACATGTATATCTATTTATATGACTGCATACACAGTATAGCTCTTCTGAGGTCTTCATTCATCATCATCATCATCAACTCACATCATCGGGCGGACTTAAACCTTGAAAACCATCTTTCCTTTTCCCTGTCGTCATTTTTCTCTACAACCAATTTCAGAATTAATTACACCTTCCCACCACAGACGACCTTTTTTTAATGACATGACTGGCTTTTCGGCAGCGAGAGGGTTCACCGTCAGTGTGCATAAAATGTGTTCTTGTTTAATATACCGCATATTATCTCTGCTATCTTAGTCCAGGAATGGTAAACCTCAGATATTCTAATATATCTGAAGCTGCAGGATATAGTTCATTAACTTCTAATTAGATTTAACGTTCAGTGAGAACACCGTGATTTGCATTTCGCTGTTCTTTCTGCGCTTGGCAGTGATATTTTGGTACCTGGAAATGGGCTGAAAAGGAACTTGGTATTCTATTGTAGGTTTGTAAGGTTCAACATTGGTATGACATTGGTAAGGTATGATGGCATTGGTAGGATCATTTTTAAGGATTTTAATGGCATTCTCCAAACTATCTCTGTGTTACTATATTTTATTTGTTCTTTATACAGTCTATATTTAGGAAATGTAACCGCTAACCTAATCTAGTTAAGCAGGAGCGCCCCCTTGTGGCTCCCTCCATCATGCGCATCTAAGATGACAACATGAATGACAGAAATATTCCGTAGCGGACCTTAACAGATTCGTTTTTGCAAGAAAGTGACTCCCTATGAAAAACTTTAAGGCTGTAAGTCAAACATGTAACTGAAGTTGTGCATTCAATGCTGTCGGAATAATCATGGATCAAGAATCAAGTAGGAGAAGAAAATGCCTTACCTTGACCTACGCTCATTTAAAAATGATGTATTAGCAGTAACCAAGACAGTAAAACAAAACAGTCATTTACGTAAAATACAAGTCATCATCTTTTTTTTCCATATTCCAACTTGAAACCACAAGAAATTGGAAGGAACAACTTTCTAATCTGGAAAACAAGACTATCCGAGAGGCCCTGAATGCAAAGAGGAGCACTTACAGGTAAATAGCACCACCTAGAGCTCAGTGATGGTAAAGGATCTCACTATAGAGAACGGTGGACAAAAATACCTTTAAATGTAAAAGCTCTGCAACCAAAATCCTATTAAACTATAAATACCGAGGTATTATATACATAATGTGTCATTAAAAAAAAAACCTGTGTGCCAAACATATGAAAGCTTATTATAAACTGCAATATTACACCCAGTGCCATTAATCTGTTTGTGTATGAGTCAGTCAGGCCTCCTCAAAGGGCCTCGAGATAAATCAGAAAAGGAAAAAGCAGCTCTGTAGCTCTTTTATGGAATGATATTGCTCTTACTAGGCAAAGTCTGCCTAAACACAACAATCTGAGAGAATCTTGAGTATATTTTTTTTTATATCAAATGAAGCATAAAGCAGGAAAAACCGCCTCAAAATAATTACCATACATGCAGTTAGGTACTACCAATACTGACAAAACACAACCAAGTGGGGTTTCATCACATTCCTTTATTTATCCAACTACTCATTGGTAGAAAAGTCAAAAAAGTGTAGACAAGCTATCATTGTGTTACCACAATCTGAGTACAAAAAATGAAAAAGATTGAATATACCAGCATTTTAAAACACGTGAGTGTAACTGTGCAACTCCTCCCTGACATTTAGTTATGCAGGCCATTAAGCTACATATTTATGCAATATAAATTTCATAAATACCTGCAAATATATACAGATGCATATGTAGATGTAGTCAGTCCATCGTATAAAATCTAGTTACAGCTTGTTGGCTGATACACAGACACAGCGTAAACAACCTACAGAACAAGATCAAGTTT
>VOQK01016238.1:2695-17200 GCA_015052645.1 Benitochromis conjunctus
GTGATCCTAGTCGCTGCAGTGTTGACAGGTCTCTTGCATGTCCTGGCCACTCTAAACAAACCAAGGTTGGGTTTAATCTTATAATGGCTGAGAGAAGGCCTCCTTAAAGCAAATCACAATGCATTGACCAAAAGACTCATGCATTATTCAGAGTTTCTTTTTTTTTTTCTTCATGCCACACAACCTCAGCAATGCTCACATACACATACTCTGTAACACACGGGCTCGTTTGCACTAATGTTTTTGTGCAAAGTGCACACACACACTCGCTGCTGGCTGTCTATAGACCCGATGACCGCTCGCTCTGGATTTAGATGTAATTCAAATAATTGATATCTGTGTTTTGATTGAATGATTGCTCTTTTGTTAATTCAAATACTTTTAAAGTCAAGGATATTTATGCCTTTCAAATAGGATTTGACATAAACCTTTTGTTGTCCATTAGGTTTCCAATACCTGTTAACAAAGGAGTTACAATATATTTTTATCCCAAGCAAACAAGATTGCGTTGCATAGTCGCTGTTCTGTGTCTGTCTATATGTATGTGTAACTCCATCTGAAGTGGTCTCCATCAATCTCGAGCATTCAATACACTAATTGCAGCAAGATTAAATATTCATTAAGAGCTTTAAGTAAAATAATCTGATAGACTGGAAGAAAGAAAAGGGTGCCAAACCCAAGTGTTAGATAGAGAAAAGACAGCTAATTATTGAGGAATAACAACTTTTTAATTAAATTAGTTTTTTAACTTGCACTACTGTCCAAGTCCATTCCAGAAAACCCCATTCAAACACTATATGTGGGATATGTCGAGTGATGGTATAAAGCACAATAAACTTTGGTAGTATATATCTTGTGGCTAAAGCACATAATGTTCAGATCAGTTTGTAGCAGCCTCAACTTCTTTATAAACACGGCACACACATAAACTTCCACACATTTGCCCAGCCACTGTAGGTTTTGTATACTTAGTGCATCTGTGTCTTACCTCCCCCCTAATTGGCTCCTTTGCAGCAGAGCCCTGCCACTTAAACACGGGGTGTGCCTCTCTCCTCCACCTGTCTATCCTCCTATCCTTCATTCTCTCTACTGACTAACCTCCAACCTTCACCTTTTCTCTCTTCTATCTCGTTTCTTTCAGATGGCCTTGACGTATTCTCAGCTCATCATCACTTTTTCTGCAGTACGGTGAGGCTACTAGCAAGACTAAATAAAACCTGGTGCACTTCCAAAAACTGTTAAAATAAAAAACCTCATTGCGAGCCCAGGTATTTTCTTAATGCTACCAAAAGAGAGTGGAGTGGAAATAAATCACTTAAATATCGTGTAATAAAGCTAAATGTGGCACCTTTTTCTAATCACAGAAACCTGTCCCTTGACCATTGTGAATACTGAAGCCACCTTGTTATCAGGCATGTGCTTTTAGGTTCTCGTCTTTCATAGTGTTTACGTTTAGGATTACAAGAGCTACACGAGCTAAAAGAAATGAATGTATTTTAATACTTGTATGTCATCTGTTTCTCTCTTTTTCCTTTTCTTGCTTTAGTTTTTCTTTCTTTGTTTTATTTTTTTAGATCTGTTAATGTCTGACGTTTCTCCTGGGGCAGAAGGTTTGACATTTGCACTTTTTTCTTTTACGCGGTCGTCATGTGTTCGAGGTAAAGAATGGTTCCATGAACAGAAAATTTCATCAATTTTTTTGGATAAGAATAAAATAAATATTTATGTATGTATCTTGCTTTGACACCTCATGATTGCTGGGGGACATGGTTCAGACGCTTTTTCATTTAGCTGCACATTATTGATGATGTTGCCGAGTGTATATATAAAATGTCATTGTCTGTTTTGGGGCATTGGTTGTGGGCGAGTGTAGTGAATTGCAGATAGAGGGAGTATTATTTCGAACATTGTCCTGTTTCAAGAGACAGCTTAGCCATGTTTGGCCTGAGGGGACATTTATAAACACATGAATATGCCCTGACCCAGACACAAAGAGATGACACCGCACATAAACACACACTCACACGTGTGCGCACACATAGTCCGCACACACATATGTGTGGAAAGACAGACACAAACACAGACACTGTGGACATAAGTGAGACTGCACAAGGTGTTTGGTGAATGAATAAATATACTCATGCATGCATGAACACACACACACATACATGCAGGCCCTACTTCTACTCACCTTAATTGGCCCACCAAGCATCACTTAAGAAGCCTTTGAGACAGAGAGAGAGTGTGAGATAGACATGGAGGAGGAGGAGAGGGGAGTTCAGAGATATAGACAGAAAAAGGGAAAGAGATGGAGTCTTGGAGAGAAGGAGGAGATCGGGAAGAGAGAAGAGAAGGAGAGGGAGGGCAGAAGGCACGAGGAGGAGAGAGAAAGAAAGCTCCCTGTGTATTTCTGGGGGTAATTACAGATGCAGATTTGCGTTGCCACTTGCAACATGGCTGAATTCATTTCCATCTTCGCTCTGCCCTTCCCCGGTGCCCCTGGGGAGATACATACAGATCTGTGTGCATGCACGTGTGTATGTGTGTGTGTATGTTTGTGTGTGTGCGTGTGTGTGTGTGTGTGTGCACATGTGTGAATGTTGAAGGAGGCAAATCTGGGAATCTGCATAACAAGCTGGGAGAGAAAAGAGGTGAAAGGAAGAAGAGCATAAGAAAGAAAAAGATGGTTTTTCTGAGGAGTGTCTAAGAGGTGTGTGTGTGTGTGTGTGCGTGTGCGTGCGTGTGCGTGTGCGTGTGTAAGAGGTGGCATCTATAAACAGCTGCTAAGTGATACCATTCAGTTAATGCTTAACGCCTCAGTTGAAGGACCACACTGGACAATGTTGTAATGAAATCATACATTAAGTACTGTAAAGACACATACTATAGGGGAAGTGGTAACATTTGCATTATGGCTTTGTGGTAAATTATATACAATGGGTGTTGGCATTACAATCCATGCCACACAGATTCATCAATCATGGAAAAGTACATTTAATCCGCTTCTACATGATTGATGGCTCAAGAAAAAAGTGCACTCTTGTAGTAAACTTCACAAACCTTCTGTGTAGAATAAAACAGTTTGAGGGATAATTTCAGACCCAGTCTTTACTTTTAAATAAAAAGCAGAGTTTATTTAATTCAGTGGAACCAGGATTTATTCCCTTTTTCATTTATTAATTTTCCTATTAATTATTTTTGAATGATTAGAAGCAGTTTGCCCTCTCAAGATTCACTTAATGCTTCTTCCAGATTGAAAACAATTGCCTAAGAAGCTAATATTGGCTTTAACATACCGTTACTCTGTTTCATCGAAAGAGAATACAGGTGTTTGATGCCAGAACAGAAATCCCTGCGGTGTGTTTACCTCAGACTTGTCCTTAAGTCAGGAGAAGATTGATGGAGAGCCGCACGCTCCCCGAGTGCGCTTATGTTTGTGTAATGACTACATATGGCCAGCAGGGGCTTACTGATCACAGCACTGTGCGTGTGTATGTGGGGGAGAGAGAGTTAGAATTATAAACAGTGTGAAAGAGTAAGGTATAAAATGAACAGCAAACATGCATACTATTGTAATTAAACATGCACGGAGAAAATTTAAAAGATGTGCGAGTGTGATGTGGTGTGGATGTGTTTGGAGCCCTTTAGTTTTGTTGTGTTGTATTCTATTGTCTCGGTAGATAGAAAGCAAAAGGAAAAGCGAGAGAATGAGATGAGAAGATGAAGATTCACTGAATCTTTCTTAGTTTTTAATCCTTTTATGTAAGGCAACATATATGGATACACACACACAAACACATGCATATGCGCACTCACCCATTCCTGTAAGACCACCTGGCTTCCCGCTGCCAGTCCGCCAGCCAGCTCAGCAGCCAGAGACTTGGCCCGATTAATTATCTTCCTGCTAATTGAATGTAGAGGGACTCTACAGGGATGGGTCATTAAACTGATGCAGCGTATGTTTGTCTCCACTGTTTATTTATCTGCAGCTAAAAGATACATCAGACTCGCTGCACACATGCACAAACACAGGCAGACTCGAACACACATGCAAGGATGCACATATGCATGTGCTTATGAATGACACGTAGGCACACAATCACGCACAGACTTTGTGTCACTTAAACACACGCGAGAATTACACGCATATGCAAAGAATTACTTTTGAGCGAGTACATTCACTGTGTGAAACAGTGAAAGCAGTCATTTTAATTTCCCAGTGCCCAAGGTGACTTTTTTTCAACAGAAAAAGCATTAAATCGGCACCGTCGAAACTGGAAATGGTGAAAATGTGATTTGTTTCCTTTACAAATACCTTAGAGCTAAACCCATTAAATGTGAGCAGTCACTATTGGTTAACAG
This sequence comes from Benitochromis conjunctus, assembly GCA_015052645.1. Taxonomy (NCBI): domain Eukaryota; kingdom Metazoa; phylum Chordata; class Actinopteri; order Cichliformes; family Cichlidae; genus Benitochromis; species Benitochromis conjunctus. The sequence goes on from VOQK01016238.1 coordinate 7,058, forward strand.
AAGAGAGGAAACTTATTCCATTAATCGCTTAGGTCAGTTTTCACTCAGAAATATGACAAGGTAAATTTAAGCTGAGATATACTTTATTTGCCCCAAAGATGGGAAATTCCTTTGTCAGAGCATGTAAAACACCAGGTCAAAGGCAACAAACATATATCAGAATAGCTGAATTAAATAGAATATTATACTAAGCATTAAAGATTAATAATTGAGAGGATTTTTCTTTGCCCAGTGTTTTTTTTAATTGATGATTTTTGAATTGTCTGATATTGATTCACTAGACATCAGCTAAAATACAAAATGGCTCAGTTTTTGACAACCAATTATTTCTTAAAATATCTTTGGACTCATAGATGGTTAATTAATGATTCATTTTTACTAAGTGAACACTTGATTGATTGAAAAATCACAGGACTTTGAACTGACTCACCTCACAAAAAGCACAGTTTTACTGAGGTTTAACGCTCTCACAGCCATATTTGGATCACATGATAATTTTTTCATGAGTATGTTTACATGTTCACTGACACAGATCTTATACTGGCAGGACACATGTTGAGGCTTTATAAAAGTGTTACTAATAGAGTGTATATGAGGTGTAATTCATGTAAAGTATAAATGTCACAAGCAAGCGCTCAGTCCTGAAATTTGTTGTTTCAATGCTAATGAGCAGGCTCTTAGGAGAAGAGCTTTCTTTGTCAACTCATGTTATGGGTGTCATGTAATCCCTGGTACTGTGACTCAGTAATAATATGCCACTCTGTAATGGAAGTGCCATGTGGATGCACTCTGTGTGAGGTGGTGTAAATAAAAAGGTTTGCTTTCCTAATAGAATGGGCTGATTGAAATACCTATATAGCTCATTCGTGGCATCTTCAAAAAGTATTCACCCCTTTTAGCAGGATCTCTGCTTTATTGTCTTATGACAAGGATCATCAGAAACATAACCTTCTTATGCAAACAGACGTCTAGAGTAGGGCTGCAGCGATAATTCAATTATAAAATATCCTCGACGCAAATTCTTTGCTTTGATGCTTCGTTTAGTGCACGTGCCATTGTCACCATATAAACGTGAACGTGAGTTTCACCCACATTTGCGCCTAAAATCAGACCTGCAATAGAAATGTATTTAGGAACAACATGAATAAAATGTTCGACCACATTAAGCCCACACAGCCTAAAAAGGCTGATAACACAGCAGCAACAGTGATGATGATGCTGGCTTAGTTTAACGTGGAGCCCGATTCTGTTTACACAACGTAAAGAGCAAAGAGGTGGTACCAATGAGATGGTGAGCTCCAGTTGAGTGAAAGAAAACGTGTTTCTTGCGTCCAAAACAGCAGCGCCTGTTCTTGTAATCAACACTAAAACCTTTACTGGGAAAAAGCAAGCGGGAGTCCTTCATAAAAGCACCTGATCAACAAACTCCAACATGAAGGAAAGTGAACTTTGGAGCTGCTCCAGTTACCGCTATTTGTTTTACACAGTGAAAAATCTGCAGTAAGTCTCCCGAATTTGTAGTAAAATACGCAGATGAACTGTTAGTCTTAGTCTGATAAGATGTTTAAATTACGCAGCTTGCTGAAGGCAGCAGTTCTATTTTACATGAAAGTGATACCTGCAGCAAACAGGGGTGAGTCTAAAGGGGGGCAAGGGGTGTACTGGACCATATTTCTTTCAAGGTAACATTTTTCAGATTAAAAGTGAAATAATATAAAATAATGTTGCATTCAAAAATATAAAACTTTTTTCACAAGCCAATAAAAATGTACGTGGGCCAGTAAAACTGAGCCACTGAGCTGAGGGTTGAAATATTATTAATATTAATTAACGTCTACACTGCCATAACGTCTTGTTTTCAGCAGCACAAATGCTTTGCATCAAAGCACAGCGCAAACTTCGGCATGCTTATATGCTCGCTTCATCGCAGCCAACACGTAGTCCTTTAAAGGCTTACAGTCACAAACTCACTCATTCACTTGCACAGTTAAACATGCAGACACAGTCATAAACATAAACACACACCGAACCTACCTCATCCAGGAGATAAAACGCTCTCAGAAGTCGTTTTGCCTCCTATTAATGTCAGAAAGCCTTCCAAGAGGACAGAGTAAAGGTAAATGGTTTATGCCTTAGTTTAGATTGCATATATATATTATTTTATTTGACTTTGATTATTGACTGTACTTGAGGTTATTTACAGATTTTTTCATTATTTCTTTAACATGTTAAATTTAATATGACACAAAAATACAATCAAAACTGTTCAGGTGTTTGTTTTTTTTGACAGATTTATGCAAAACATAAACAACTGTCATTTTTCTGTTTTGAATATTTATTATTGCTCATTAATAACACAAAAGTATTTCTTGTCTGATTAGCTGAGCAGTCGATTAATTGATTAATAGATGGAATAATCAATAGAATACTCAATTACTAAAATAATCTATAGCTGCAGCACCAGTCTAGAGTGATCCCAGTTAATCACAAATATAAAATGCAATATACATACTTTTCTCGCATAGTCTTGTAATACTGTAGTTTGTTCCTAAACCATCAATACTGCAGCCAGTAGGTGTAAGATGTCAGATAATTAGTTGAATGAAAACTATCTGTGTGTTACGGTGCAGGGCTTTAAATTTATTTTAGAGTCACTACACAAATAAGCAGCATTATATGTCCATACAGCATACAGATGAGTAACAGATCAAATGAACGCCATTAAAATTCCCTAGTGCAGGTTAAGTCCTGCAAAATCTACCAGAGCAATTTCGGAGTGCCACTCCAAACATGTTAGTCTGTGAAACTCAATGGGAGGGACATTCTTCTAAAAGATGGTCTCACATTTGGTGTTCTGAAAATCAGTGTTGGGAGAGTGAAGTCTAATATTACTTTTAGATGTGAGTCTACTCACGCTTCAACGTCTCCATCGGCTCGTTTTGCTCCTAATTGTCAACAACGACTCCAGTCTGCAGTATAATTCAATACATGACAGTCACACTGAATTGCCATGAATGATCTTTGGATACGTCAACACGTTTCTGTCTCTCCGTACACGTGCACTCTCTCTTCTGAATACTTATTCACTATGTGGGCAAAAGTACTGGGCCACCAACGCATTACACCTGCAGGAGTTTCTCTGCAATAGAAACCCATGCCCTGAAGCTCCTGGCACACAGTTTTTGTGCTGCTGTTTAAACCTGCAGAAGTTTAGAACTCTGGCATTATTGCAGGCACAATGCCTCAGCACTTAGTGACCCTGCTCTGTTACTGTATGTGGTTTGATTATTACAGTACCACACTTTAATTCGCTCAGGTCTTTAGAACAACTCATTCTTTTATGAATGTTTGTAAAAGCAGAGTGCATGTCTAGAGCCTTGATTTGAATAGTCTGTTGTCAGTTTCTGACTGCTCAAGCAAATTTGACACAAATTAAAACTTGGATTTCTAAAAGTCTCTGTTTTTGGGTGCATGACACACTGGGATAGAGTTGATGCCAAGTATTAAAGTTTTTATTGGTATTGAAGAGTGCTGAGTCACTCTGTCTGAGCAGGATACAGAATCCATACATTTTTTAACCACTTTTCCACCGTAGGGTCACAGGAAGGCTAGAGCCAATATCTGCTGTCATAGTGACAATTAACTTAATATGCAGGTCTTTGGAGCACGTAGAGAGAATCCTCACAGGCAGCGGCAGAAGACCGAACATCCATCTATCCATTTTCTTAAGCACTAATCTAGCTTATGGTCACCCAGTACAGTGACATGTTACAGTGACACATCTGTGTCATCATATTCATCTGTTTTGTGTCTTTCTTTTGTTGATCTTCCCTGAAACAGTGACTCAGTGTTATTTCACTGTATTTGAATTTACTTGTCTGAGCAGGGTATTCAACCCTATATGAGGCCCATTGTTGGCTGGTAAAGGCTGACGGCCGACACAGAAGCCCATTCCCACCACATGCCTGCACACACATAATGGCCATTTCACAGCTCGTATGAGGGTAATGGAGCCTGGCTGGGCCTACCGTGATGGATTGCTCCAGAAAGGGATGAAATGGGTGATCTAGCAAAATTGACAATGCCTAAGAGGTGCTTTTATTGGACCTGGTGACTGAAGTTAGACACCCAAGTCTCTACCTTTTTATTTCCTTCTTGGTAAGTCAAAGAATGGGTTGAGGTAAGATTTTGAGAGAGGTGTGGGTGATAGAGCAGTGTTTTAGGGTGTTTGATAAGACTGTCCAGCAAACTTTGGTTTTACAAATGAAGGTATTGTCTATCGTTATGTGTTCAACAAGATTATTTAAAAAAAACGAAACACAGTTAAATAAAGTGAAACTTGAAGCAGCTGCTTTAATTACTAATCTGGGGCCACAAATGCTTACCTAAATGACCCACACTTCCAACCCTTCCCCTTCAAACTCAACACAGCCAAAACACAACATGACTGTGCTGGTATTTCAACTGGACCTTTGAGGTGAGCGTTAGCCGACGTTATAAATGGCGTGTGGTAGATAATGTCAATACTCTGTGATTGGACTGAGCCTGCTGAGTCGCTAAAGGTCAGGGAGGAGCACATTGCTGATTGTTTTCCAAAGACAGCCCATTGAAGTTCGTCTGATAGGGGTCATTTAGTTTAAGACATGCTCAGAGGATAAGTTATCAGTCTGCGTCATGCTCTTTCCTTTACAAGTGCTTTTTATTTGAAAATTAGATGGGGGGTGGGGGGTAGGTCTAATTTCATTAAAAAGTTTGCAAAATTTGTTTGCAGACTTTTTGCTGTTGAATCAGTGTAAATTATCATCCTAAGTACGAGCGTATGGTTCCATTATGGCTCTCAACTATCTCCGCACAACAAACAGGCTATCGCTCATGTTACTGCGTGTCAAGTTGATGGATTAATGTCATATCATGCGCTGATATGTTAGTACCCTATAACTTTGCTTGAAGTGAGCTGTAGTTCTGCCATCGAAAGACAATGATCTCTCAGTTTAAGATGGGCTATGTGAAGAGTACGCACAATCCAAAAGCTGCCGTTTATTTCTCAGGTTTTATCAGTTACAAAATAAATATAATTTACAAAATCTCTTGTTTGTTTGTTTGCAAACCCCTCTTACATTATTAGGAATATATCTTAGGCGCATGAAGGTTCTTGTCTATATCAGCTATCATGACATGACATCATTATTTTGCCTAGCAACCACATACCAATGGCTAAAAGCATTTATCCAGCTATAACACCGCAAGAAAATCACAGTATCACTTTCATTTCACAACAATAACATCTAATTTGTGTCCTGAAAACTTTCATTATGCGCGACATATTATGACGTTATCATGTTGCCTAGCAACCACAACAGACTAAACCCAAACCCAAACAATGTGGGCATGAACTAGCAGCGTAAATACACGCAAAGACATTGAAGAGTCTGAGATTAAAATATTATGTTTTTATTCAGAATTGGTCAATGAGTCATCACATACTCATCAAAATGAGGTGAGTCAACATAAATGAAGTTAATACATTTTATTTACTTTAGCTTTACATTCTGGGATACACAAAATACCATGATCAATTAAGTCTCCAAATGAAAGCCAAGAGTATGCCCCCAGCTGCTTTGAAGAGTAAAACAAATTGTGCAGTTAGATTTGGTTAATTTATTCATTTGTTGCCATGGAAAATATCTGTCGCCGCTACCACATCTCATATCCGCTTACAACCTTTAAAGATGCTTTAATCTCAGCTGCCTTAATGCCTATTAAAACGCATAGACCACTCCAAACACACGTATGCATCTATTTTCGTCTTCTAATTAAGGCTTTTAGGTCTAATTTCATTAACGATGATCCCTTTGTCGTATATCCTGAGAAGTGATCTAAACAACACAAGATGCAAATGTGGGTATTTGCTATCCTATCCACCCACATCATTTTGGTGGTTGGTGTATGTGTGCGCATGTGTTTGTGCAAGGTGCGTACATTTGTGCTCACGACACCCCTCGCCTCAGCGTCTCTTCAAAGGCATTGAGTGGTACCCTTTGTGGCCCCCGCTCCCACCCCTTTCACTCACTCCTTTTGTCTTAGCGTTTCATATTTAATAGAGCTGGCTCAGAAACAGAGCAAGGATAGGTACCTGAGGCTGAGGGCGAAGGGCTACTGATGCCTCGGTGAAGTGTCTGCTCTGTCTCCGTGTCTCTCTCTACCAGGATCCTTTCAAGAGAATATATGAGCAGCAGATCAAAGGGAACCACAATGACGTCTCCCTATTCTGTTGGGACAGCATGGTCGTCGATACACCCCCTTCTCTGTATGCGTGGACACACTTGGTCGCTTTTAAACAGGTGTCTTGACTGATAAGTGATACATATCCAGAGTGTCAAAGAGAGCTGGAACAAAATTTAGGAGCTCTCCAAAACTAAGTGCGGTTTATGCATTGCCTTTATCTCTGCTTTTCTTCTATGACATGACATTCAGTGTTTAGTCCATTCCCTTATTGTCTCTTTAATCTTTTTTATTCCAAGCATGGTTGAAATTGATTCACTGATTCTCTTAGATCAGTTCCTTTTAGTTATATGAGTATTTCAACCGAGCTCAAAAAGACAAGAAATAAGAGCCTTCCAGTGTGTCTACCCTGTAGCCTTATTATCCTGTGCTCCACTTTTTTTCCCCCCTTACAGTGAGGTGATGAGAGCCCAATGGCGTTTGTCAAACTATCTGGCTGATTTTATAGCTGGCTTTCAATCACTTGCCTTGTAAAGGACAAGAACACATGTTCGTATTGATCATCAATCAATGATCAATTAAGCAAGCCATTTGTCCAATTAGAGCAAAGGGTCCGTCCGGACCGTGGCTTATTTAGCTGTTTGATTGGAAAGGAGCAGAGGGAATAGATATGCTTGCATAATTGATTAGAATCAGGTCTTTAAACACTTATCTAAGTCAAATACTGAGGCCTTTCAGGTTTTCTGTCTGAGCTATAATAGACTATTAGAAATCAAATGTGTTTTTTATTGCTTGACTCTGTGGTCCCTGTTTAAACTGTGAAAGCACTCCAACAAGGGCCAAACAGTTGACAAAGGGTTAATGGACTGTGTGGTTCTTCATGCACACCTGCTATTTTTTGTTCGTGGTAGTGAAGCAGTGTAATCTGGGCAACTTTCTGAGTCCATAAAATAGATAATTTGGTGATTTCATTCATTATTAGCAATTTATATCACTGGTGTCATTGTTTTGAATAATGATAGTAATAATAAAGTGTGCTCTAGAGAAGGATGAACTGTTTGCTTCTGGCAGAAGATCAGATCAAAAAAAAAAAGTGCATATTGCACTAGAGTGCAATTTAAAAATTATGACCTCCTTTAGGGTGAGGGTTGGCCCATGTAGCATTTCCTAGCTTGAGGTCTTTGAAGTCTTTAGTTTCGAGTTAGTCATTGATCTAATTTTTTTTCTTCTCACTTACTTATTGACTTACTGGTAGAGTGAGGGTGCAAGAGTCTGGCAGGACTCTTATAAACTCACTTTTCCTCTTCATATGACAATGCTCTCTCCCCATACAATTATTTTACCTAGGTGGCGCTGTCTCCCCATCTCTATCCACCTCTAAAACATAAGCCCTCCTCCTTCTTTTGCCACTTCTCTCAGTGGACACAGATTGTTTATTTGGGTCAAATAGTCAGTTATCTCAGGAAAAGAAAGAGGGGGGTGTCTTCCAACCCGGCCATCCTCTTTTCCCAAATCCTCACCCTCCTTTTCTTTTTCCCACTTTTTTCCACCCCCGACCCCTCCATTTTAATTTTCAGCCATTTAACCAGTCAGCAACAATCAGAGCTGACAGAGTGACGGAAAACAATTGAGGCGGGGTCACTGGAGGGTTGACCTTAGAGCTTTTGGGGGGGGGGCATTGGAGGGTAAAAAACCGCCACCCCAGTGCAGTGTCCTGCCTGGGTCTTTGTGCTACATGTTTGCTGAGAAAATGCAGGAAACTTAGCTTTCTGTATCTACCTCTCTTCAATGACTGCTCCACTTTCCTTCACTATCGCCTTTTCATGTGCTTTTCTCCAAGTCTTTTTTATCCCTCTTTGTGTTATCACCCAGACAGGGTGAAGTGAGGGAGCAGAAGGTGATGAAGTGACTGACTTTTTCCTCCCATTTTCTTCATCTTCCCTCTCTCTCCCGAGACGGTGACTGCGTGACACTTGGGTTGTTGATTGGCAGGAGGCGTGGAGGTGTATGTGTGCACGTCTGTATGTTCGGGGGGGGGGGCTAAGTGACTGCATGTCTTTGTGCATGTTTGTCTGGATGCTTTAACGGGGCAGAGGGAGTTATCGAGACTGTAGTGGTTCAAGAGGGAGGAGGGTTGATGGCAGGATGGGAGAGACGAGGGGGAAGGGGGGTTCATCCACTCTTTCTCTCACCCTTTCTGTGACAGTTTGGAGGTTTCACACTTAGCTGCCCTTGCGTTTGTTTGTCTGCTCGCTTCGACCAGGTTCCCACGTGAAAGTGTGCTCTTAAAGTCCTCATACACTCGTCTGACCGTTGGGCATCACAGCAGTCAAAATCAGAGCTTAGAGGGACGTGTATATGACAGCTGGTTCCAGGTCCACAGAAACAAGCCATACAGCACCTCAGAAGGACTCCCTCTGGTTCCCATGCTGCTGGCCCAGTTGGTTATTTATTTATTTATTTATGTAGTTTTTTCCAAATTATGCCTAATGGACAAATAATGCTGCATTTGTTTCTTATACAAAACACTGAATTTTTTCTGTGTTATTTTTCCAATTAATTTGTGTTTATTTTAATATTACAAGATGATTCTTTTGAAAGATAATAAAAAAAATTGGTAGTGTAATGTCATCCTGTGATGTGCTATCACAGTAAGTCTAACGTCTATATTAAATTACCATCACTGAATGCATATCATTGCTTTATCTACTGGAAAAATGTCAAAGTTGGTTGACTTCATTCTCTCCAAATATCTAACTAATACACTGATACGCATAATTAGAGGTCATGGGCTGGCAATTAAAACAGTATCCCTTGTTCTCACAAGGCTCATCACAAACGTATGATAATTTAATAATTTTGCCACTGGTGTCATATATGGATGATTGATTGGAGAAAGAGAGAAAGGGGAGTGAGAGGTGGGTGGATGCGAAGCAAAAGGAGGCAGAGTGGGAGGAAAATGAAGGGGGAGTGGGGACGAATTAGTGATGGGATGAAGGGAGAATGGGGGGTGGGTGGGTGGGTGTTCGTGGTGATTCAGCAGGGCAGACCAATGTGAAGGAGGATGCAATGTGAGGATGGCGAGCGGATGGACAGAGGGTGGGATGGATGGACAGGAGGAGGGGTGACAGGGCTCCCCTCTAGCAAGTGGTGCAGCGACAGGGACAGATGGCGTCCCTTGGCGGACAGAGTGAGTCCCAGTTTTCACCTGCGGCCCCATGGGAAAAATCCGCCTTCCTCACACATGCAGCCATACAAGAGGCCCTGGAATGCTCATGCTACACTACAGCAAGATGAAGGATGTACTCGGAGGAGTTTGGGGGGGGTTGAAAGGAATGATGATAGGAGGGAGGGAGGAAAGCAGAGAAGCGGGTCAGGGGAACAGTGATATAGGATTGTCTGAGAAAACTTTAAGGGAGGAAATACGTAGAGTGGGAAAAAAGCATAGAGGATTAGAAGGCTGTAGAAAGTAGAAATTGAAGGAAAGTATAAAGAAAGCAGTAAAAAAAAATCAATAAGGACAATGTTTGAAGAAAGAAAAGCAGCAGGGAAGCCTTCACACTGTGAAAACTATTTGACAGATACTTTCCGACAGACAGCGCAACACCCAGGCAGATGCCTCTTGTTCTCTTTCCCTTTCTCTCCCTTTCCTTCTTTCCCTCCTAAGCCGTCATCTCCTTTCTCCCCGCCTTGTTTTCTTTCCTCTCCTTGCCCCGTCTCCCTCTCTCTCTCTCCCTGACTGTTGGGTGATACAGATGGTGCTTTTGAGTACTGTGAATGGGGTCAGGCCGGGTCGGGAGGGAAGGGGGTACGAGAGAAGACCAGACAATAATGTAACGATTTGGCCGCCCCCCCCTTGGACCAGCAGGGCCGTGGAGGAGAGTGAAAGTAAACAATGGTCCTTCGCTGAGGGGGTCAGTG
>VOQK01016242.1:2031-16796 GCA_015052645.1 Benitochromis conjunctus
TTTTTAATGAATAAATTTTTTTTTTTTTTTTTTTTTTACCAAAATTAAGTTTGCTCTTAGTTTTGTGCCATGGAGATTATCTTGTTTTTTTCTAGGTCAACCCAGAAGTAAAGGATCACTCTGCTTCATGCGGCAGAAAGGCAGCCACTAGGTTTGTGTCACAAGTTATTCCGACTTTTAGAATGTCTGAAATGTAAATGCAATGAAGAATTAAAATATTCAGTCGTTTAAGAATCAAAATGCTGCCAGTAGCCTTTAAAGAAACTACACCACAGTTATATTACATGTAATAACTTCCTGTGCCTCAGTTTCCCATTGTGGTCTGTAGCCCAAGGTTCAAAATTTGATGTGTTGTGCTTTCAGAGATGCTCTTCTGCATACCTTGGTTGTAACAAGTGATTACTAGAGGCACGGTTGGCTTCCTATTGGATCAAACAAGTCTGGCCATTCTCCGACAACCTATAGCATCAACAAGAAATTCTAACCCGGATAACTGCTGCTTTCCACTTTTTCTAACCATTCTCTGCAGACTGTAGAGATACTTATCCCAGGACATCAGCCCACCCTGTATGGCATCAACAGCTGTGCTACATTTAAAGTTTGTTAGAATACCTTTCCTCCTCATTCTGATGATCTGTTTGAACTGCAGATCATCTTGACCATGTTCACATGCCTGATTGCTCTGAGTGACTGTGTAGGTACTTGCATTAACCTAATGAAGTGAGCAGTGAGCAGACTTGCATGTTAGAACAATATCTGGCAATTTTAAAGCGAGACCGTATTTTATCTGCCCATTCCATTCAAGAAAATCCCCTAACTGTGAAACAACGTAATTAGTGGCGGATTTATGTGTTTGTATATCACAGACTGAATTTAAGACAACTTCAATGAATTCACTGAAATAAAGCTGAATGTCATCACTTTATGTTTTAATCGCAGTTCCGAAAATTAACTTCACATAAAGATTTCTGACATTTGGTGTAAAGTTTATATCCTCTGGCTGTGCAGTGTTGTTCACCACATTGTTTTAAGTGTCACATGGTATAACCGCTGCTTTTTTTTATTATTATTGAGGAAAAGACATGCTGATAAGAGCCTGGAGGAAGCCACGGTGCTTTTGATTCTATCACAAGTTCTCTGAAAAGAAGACACAGCTGCTAGAAAGTGTTTTCATGCAGATTAAAAAAAACCCAAGCGAAATTCAGTCCAACATTTTAACCCTTCAGTCATTCTGGGGTCATGAACTGCTGTCACATGTTGTATCTCAGCCTATTTTTTTTTTATGTTGAGCAAAGATGTTGACTTTTGATTCTTGATTGTATTTGGCAAATTTCAGTTTCCATGAAAATAAATAAATAAATGCAATTCACTAAAATCAGAAAAAAGGAAGGCTTAAGAAATTAAAACCAGTTTGTGTTTATCTTTGAAAGAGTCCCGGTGCAGGAACAAGAATTTAACCAGTGGTTTTCCAAAGAGAGTCCATAACAAAACCTGTGGAATTATACTTTAAGCTTAGGTCACTTAACAGACTTTAAGAGAAGCAGAGAGATGCATATAGAGAGAGTGACATGAAGGAATGCAGGACTCGGTCTTTTAGCTATTGTGTCTTAATACAATATGTGACTTCCTTCAATGCCAGACACCACAAACAAACACATGCACCTATATTTGAGAGTTGAATAGCAGGCAGCGAGGCACCAGGCCCACTTCCTCTGGAGATGTAGAAGGAGGAGAGGGAGCGAGAGGGGGGGAGGGGGGGGGTATAAACTACAGCCTCACAAGCATTTCATTTCAGTTCAGATCTCTCTGGACACAAATTGCTCCAAACTGCTGGATCGACTCCTTATTAGCTCCACTGAATCAACTCGACTCTCTCCATCGATCTTTCTTTGTGTCAGTCTCAACCTGTATGTCCTGAAGTTTTGTCGGGTTCATCAAGTTCATGCTGACATTCAGCAACTGAGGCTGAGCAGGAACGCTCACACTCACAGCTGGAGAGTGGCCGTCATTCAACACAGACTACTGGAAATCACCTGAATACGTGCATCTGTCAGCTGTCACATCTGCTGCTCCTACCTCCCGAGGATCGACTCTGAAGAGGACGAGTGCCCTGCTTATTAGCACCTCACCAACAGAAAGAAAGCATCCATCAGTTTAATTTCAGTCAACAATCATCAGGCTGTCACCGGATTAGAAGTGTCCTTTCTCTGTATCCTACATCAGGTAAAGCATCTGAATGTGGCAGAGTTTTAATGCAACATGCTTACAGTATGATTAATGCCTTCAAGACCCCAAAGAAGTGCCACAAATAAAAGGTGTGTATGTGTGCGTGTTTGTGTGTGTGTGTGTGTAGAGACAGGGGGAAACCTTTGAGTAAATTCTAAAAGAATTAAAGAATTAAATTTCAAAATTTAGAGTTTGATTACTTGAGTTTGGAATTTTGTTTGTTTCTAAATAAACGCCCTGATGTTGATGGATTTGATCACGCTGACCTGTTAATACTTTCTATTGAGTTCATTATCGCAGTGAAAACATCCTCATGTCTGACCGATGTCAATGATTCATCATTTATTATTGTAAACCAGCTCGAGAAAGAGGGGGCCTTTGTATGTGTGTGTGTGTGTTTGTGTGTCTGTGTGCCCATTATCAAGACAGGATGCAGAACAATACTGACTCCACATATACACACCCAGTCTCTCTCTCTCTCTCACACACACACACACACACACACAAAGAGAAACACACATGCATGCAAAGGTCAAGAGAAAGTCTATACAAGGAAGTAATATTGTTATTAATGATGCTGGGATCACTTGTGAAAGACATGAATGGGAACACACAGACACACACAACACAGCGACACACACACACGGTTTGTTCGACGCTCCTGGGCTTTACAAAAACAGGAAGGGATGGGCATTAATAAATAAGTTGCCAAAAAAGTTGCAATCTGATTTTAATTTTTTTTTTCTTTCAGTTCATCTTTGTTTCTCATCTGAAATGAGAGCTTCTTGCATAATAACACTTCTGAAATAGACTTTTAATATTCCAGCAAGATCCAGTTTGGGACAAAAACAGTCAGCGACATTTGGTTCGAGAAATGACATCAATCAAATGACAGGAGGGTGAGAAATTGTACATGTAAAGCAGTCCCACTCCACCCAGAAATGCTCTTTATTGTTCTCCCTGTTTTGGAAGTTTGTGCCTCAAAGAGGAATTTACAGTGTGCACAGAGCGTGGTACTCATCAGAATCACATAGATTTTTAATTTCGTGTAATAATCCTAATATCTACGTATGTCATCATCTGTAACCTTGTCTGTGTTTCCTTTTTATTCTCTCGTCGTGTATGTATCTACAGATACACGTATTTAAATCATAAAGAGAACTGCAAAATCTCCTCAGACTTTTGGTGTTAACAGATCTCTTAAAATTGTAACACAAAATCTTATCTCAGGAATTCAAATACTGCCACGTGTGTTGCAAAACTAATTTAGTAAGTAGTGAAATCAATTACTTTCTCCAGCAACTAACAGAAGTTGCTGGAGTTAGTTAGTCACTTTACTTTTAAGAAAAGTAAAAAGTAATGTGTAATATCTAACTTTTTTTTTAATAAAACCCAACACACCCATTTGAGCCCCAAGAGGAAAAATGTAGGTTTGCTCTGTGCCCACACAGCCCCACAGTTCACCCACACCTGCCCACTGTGGGCTCTAACAGGCATGTTTGCTGGCACATTGTTCATGATAAGGAAACGCTATAAAGGAAAAAATGACTGTTGAGTGAGAAGATTAAAGGTCACTGATTCAAAAACTCAGTAAAGTAGAAGTTAAACGGGATCTTATTGATATACGGCAAAAGAACTCAAGAAGTGAAAGATATCAGGTCTTATTCCAAGGATCTGAGAGTTTTTGTCTTTAAGGGGAAGTGCCTCCATAGCATAGAGGCTCGAGTATTTAACAAACAAAAGATTCTTGGTTCAAGCTTAGTAGGAGACACAAGACCTGATGGTTGTGTCAGGATAGGTGTCTGGTGTGAAAATCTGCAGCATCAGTGTGCACACACAGCCTTGCACATTGACGCACATTGTGAATAAGGGAGTGCTTAAAGATAGCATTTTTTTAATCAACATTGCATACCAATTGGTGACAGTAATGCAACATGGGGCATATGTGGGTCCTGCACTCTGGATCCCGGTACTAGTATGGAATGTGGGTACTTCTGGGCTCCATACCATCCGGTCCAGATAGCCTCCTACAGGGATTGGCATGGTACTGGGGCCCATGCAGGTCTGCCCACACTGGCCCCAAGGGGGCATGTTTGCTGGGAAGGAAGATTTGTATTCACACTGGTACAGACACAACCAAACATAGGAACAGACTGGGCTTGTTTGTGTGTGTGTGTGTGTGTGTGTGTGTGTGTGTGTGGTAGCAGTGTTTACAGTAGATCTCTAGTTTTCCTTCCCCAGAGACAGGCGGAGGGAGAGTGTGGGAACAGAGAGTGAAGCTAAACTGAGCCATGGGCACAGACATTTTTATTAATGGGGTCATGGCCGGGCTGGAGAGAGGCTCAGAGGGTCAAGATAATGGAAGCACACACACAGAGGCATGTTTTCATATCTTAGTGGGGACATCTAATTCACATAATGCTTCCCCTAGCTGCTTACCCCAACCCTAATCATCAAAAATGAATGGCTAACCCTGTCGCTTTGCCCATAACCTAATTGTAACCCTGACACCAAAACCATATTTTGAGTCTCAAAAATGCCTTCAAACTCCTGGGTACAAGCATTTTGTCCCCATAACAGCTGTTGGTCCCAACACTCCTGGTTTTAAAGGAAGATTAAAAAACTGTGCCAAACAAATGTTAACAGGTGATGTTAATTTCATTGATTTCATACTTTTTTCTAAGCTAAAGACATTTTCTCACTCGTATATTCCCTGCTTTTGCTGTAAGGTATTCTGATACAGTAATAAAAACAGCTACATCTCCATAAATGTAGTAAGTCCTTAAATCTATGTTAAATCTATGATAAAATTCTATCTGATTCAGGATTATTCCTGGACATTAGTACCTCATAGATTTTACACAACTTTGTTATAAGATTAGTTTGTGAGATGTGCCTGAATGCATCATGTGACCCGCCTGTTACTCATGCAAACCTTTCCATGCTCCTTGTCTCTGTGCTCAGGTGGAAATTGCCCAGCTCAAAGTTTAGCAGCGAGTAAGGAATCTGAGCAGAGTTGTAATCAGGCATGGCAGACTGGAGCCTACTGGGAAACTTCCTGGAGGAAGTACAGGAGCACTCTACCTCTGTTGGCAAGGTAACATGCAAACACAGACATGTATATGTACACACACATTGCATACTAACACACGAGACTGGTCAGACATCCTCTGTCCATACAGAGGATGTCTGTATGGACATCTCGACTCATCGTTTGTGGTTTAAATTGCAATACAAACATCTGTTAGTTTAACCATTTGAAACTCAACTCAATAAGTCTTAAAAGGAACCAAAAGTCAAATAACTTCACTTTCAGAGATTTGATGGAACTTATTGTTACTTAAAATTGTAACAAAAAACAAGGGAAACATCTTCAGTTATGAAGAATAAATACAACTCAACATATCCTTTCATTCAGGAGTGTTTACACTTTAAAAGAGCTACCAAGTCAAAAGAAAGCTCAGAGCAAAGCTCAGCAGACTTTATACTTCTGAGAAGATTGGGGTTCAATTGTGCGGCTCACGTTTAAATTTCAGTGCTGTTTGGTCAGGATTGGGCATCGATGCTTCATAGTTATGTTCAGGAAACAGTAGTAACCTCTGGTTTTCAATCCATGTCCATTGTTGTAAAACGTGTGCATGGACTATGTGCATCTTCTTTCTTCAGAGAACAGCTAAGTCCTCGAAGTAAGTTGTTTACAGAACTGTTGGCAAAGCTTAGGAATCCAGGAGCACAATTTATAAACCAAGATAACAAATTTAGACATGGCACAAGACCAAGAGGACTGGAATTCATGTTCTTTGTGGGACTGTTTCTGTTAAATCTCTGTTTCACTTGCTTGTTACTTGGTTAGGTTTGGGAAAGGATGATGCACATCATTAAACTCGTTAGAAGGCTGTTTTCTAGTTTAGATTCTTTCTTATAGGCTGATTTGTAAAGTAGCCTCTGTAAATCTAAATGTAACGGTAAATTCCATCAGTCAGCACTTTGTGTACTTTTTCTAAGGCATTTTTAAATCTGTTTAGAAGTACTACAAAGATAACTACCTCCTAAAGTATGTAATAACTTTAGTTCGGGGTGGCCATGAAGTCAGTACTAGCAGACCAGCTATTCTCACTGCCAGCCAGCTGATGGCTCGGTTGAAAATTGTCTAGGCATCCAACTGGCAAACCTCATATAGGGAACACTATTTAAATGCCACGTTGTAATCCAGCTATACCCCAGGTCCTCCTTTCATGGCGTGCCCGACCTAATCACGGACCTATTATTCTCACTGCTCTGTGCTGGTCTTGCTGTTGCTCTCTCTGCTGCCTTTCCATGGATGGAGGTGGAAATGCAGAGTTCCTATAAAATAAATATACTGCCAAACACAAATAATTGCAGATCAATATAACAATTTTCATTCATTATAGCGGCCCTCCACTTTAGCTCAAAGGTCTGCGACTTTTAAAGGGCCTGTAAGAGCTATTTATACCTTTACTGTTTCACAAAGGGTTAAAATGGGAACGTCCACAATTCAGACTTTAATTGCAGGATATTTTATCAAAGCAATTTAGCACGAGCAAATATTAATAGTATCACCTAAATTGTACTTATCCAGTTAACCTACTCTGAGCTAATGCTGATTTTGTTCTAACCTTTGGAACAAGAAAGACTGGAGATCATAATTGCTCGATGTTTTTTCTCCACAGGTGTGGCTGACCATCCTGTTTATCTTCCGAATCCTTGTCCTCGGGACAGCAGCTGAGTCATCGTGGGGAGATGAACAGGAAGATTTTAACTGTGACACTGAACAGCCAGGCTGTGAGAACGTCTGTTATGATCGAGCCTTCCCTATAGCACACATACGATACTGGGTAATGCATTGGCAGTCAAAGAGTAACATTACTTCTTTTTGTTTTAACCAACTGAAATCAAAGATCATAAAGAAGTCCGCCAATCCATATTAAAGCTTGACATTATATTAGAGTATGTATCTGTGTCTGTACATCCCAGTTCATTCACCAAACATCTCAGGCTACAGTATCCTGCAGTCATTGAAGAAAAAGAAGCGTTTTAATTTTAGAATCTATCATGCGTTAAGACTCATTTGCCACCTTCCTTGTAGCTATTTACTTCCATTTATTTCAGTGCAGTGTGAAAAATAAGCTGCAGTCACTTGATGTCCTCAAGGGATTAATTATAGTGAAATTTTTCCGTTTTATACAGGCTATTCAATGAGATTATTTATACTTGCAGCCGAGAGCAAGGGCTGGTTCAAAAATGCTTCCCTGCAAATGAATTCAAGGAAACTCCAACTCTTGCCAGTAGTAACCTGGAGAGTTTATTCCCCCAACAACAGTTCAGATCAAACAATGCAACTCTTATCAAAATCTCAGCTGGCAGGTCCAATGCCCCGTTCAAAGAAGAACTTTCACAACAATTCCCACACGAGCCTTTTCAGTCTTAACTCGTGATTATGCTTCTGTAATCTGTGTCCTAACTTGCGCTGTAACCGTAAACTCATTTTAACCCTACGCCTAACCTTGTGTGTAACTTGACACGCACCTCCCCGGAAATGCAACAACACTTTGGGTCGATGCATACCATAACGACTTGAATGGTATGAAAGGCTGCATTTCCAATTACAACGTAGGTTAGGACATAGATTTCCAGGTATATCAAGCTTACATCTTTGCATTCTACTGCATTAGTCTGATTCCTAGAAAATGAATAATCTTCAGTGCTGGCAGTTAAACTCTTGCAGATATCAGATTCATTAAGAGTTAATCTTTTAATTTTGAGTCACTAACCTTTATATAAACCTTTAATAAAAAAAACATATGTTCACGCAGGCTGGAAAGACTGCAGCAGGAGCTGCACCAGTTTGTTCCCCTGAGTTCAGACTAATACTCAGGACTGAGCCATAGCTTCAGTTCAACAGGCCTCTTTAAAAAGGAGAGTGCCACCTGTTGCTGTTCAAGTGCTCACCTGCTAGTTGAGTCATGCTGTCAAAGACTGCAGGAAAACAGGATCAACCTTTGTTTTACTTTTGACCATAAATCTCGTTCATGTCTTTCCAGGTGCTCCAAATTGTGTTTGTATCCACTCCCAGTCTGATCTACATGGGCCACGCTATGCACACTGTCCGCAGAGAGGAGAAAAGGAGGAACAGGGAGGAGGAGGGGAGAGAGGAGGGAGGGGGAGAAGAAGACCCAGGAGGAGGCGAAGGCGGAGGTGGAGGTGGGGAGAAACAAAAAAGGAACGTTGAAGAAGATGGAAATGACAAAAGTCACTCAGCAGGTCGAATTCGCCTGAGGGGAGCGCTGCTGCAGACTTATGTTCTGAGTATACTGATACGCAGCATCATGGAGGTAAATGCCACCATTTCTGCATTTAACGTGAACATAACTTGATAGCAGGTTAGGATTTTAAATCTTTCCAGTTCAAGCTCGCGTCTGTCCTCCAAAGACTGTAGGTGGGTCTGAAATGCCAAGAGAAGTAACTTAAATGAAAAAATTGTATTTCAGAGTTTTACTCAAATTACTCATGAAAGTTTCGGAGTTGCAAGCATTAAAAGACTTGTATTGGTATTGTGCCTTAAACATGATGTCATAAACATTAAAGCCCTGTCCCTCCATCCAGGTGGTGTTTCTCTGTCTTCAGTACTTCCTGTATGGAATCTTTCTCAATCCTCTGTACGTCTGCAAGGTAAAAACATTACCTCACACATTATTTTGACTTCTTTCTATGTTATTAACCCCAATTTTTAGGCCTATAGCAGTAATTCTCTTGTTCCTTCGCTCTCTCTCTCTTTTTTAGGCATGGCCATGTCCACATCCAGTTAACTGCTATGTCTCCAGACCTACAGAAAAAAATGTCTTTATAGTGTTCATGTTGGTCGTGTCAGCTGTCTCTCTGGTCCTCAGTGTGCTTGAACTGCATCACCTGGCATGGAAACATTGTTGCAGGTCTGAACTTCATTGCAGAATTGTTTTAATTTTCCACAACGACATAGGCAAAAGTGTCAACAGATTCACACGAGACCATTTCAGTTTGTGCTTTTTGATGATAACTTTTTAGTTAATTAACAAATGTATGTAATGATTGTCATGTTTATTTCCTATTTAAGAAGCTTAAAGTAGATTAAGTCATAGTTACTAAGACCTATTTGAGAATTTAGCCGTTGAAAAAGCAGAAACTTGTTGCCAGTTTGTACAGACAAAAATAGAGCTAAATGATGCAACAGTTGGTTGTATCAGTCTAAACTTGATTAAAGAAAGAGATTAAGATAAACATTGTTGATGATTCAGATTTTTGGTCAACAGTTAGACGTATTCATATGGATCTTAAAGTCTTGTAAAATTAAACAATACGACTTTCTCACGACATCTAAACTACATTTCCCTCAAGAGATCCCTGTAACTATTTCAAGCCTTCAGTGATTCGGATTTACTTCCTGGAATTTACCATTAGAACAAATGGAATGAGGAAAACAGGGACTGGTGTCCACTTTTGTGGTAGTGAATTCTAAGAAGTGTTCACAGCAGGCAGCACATATGTTGTGGTTGATAGTAATAATTGGAAATCTTACATTTTCCCACTGGTTCACTCTCTTTATTGCAGGCGATTCTTTTCCTCTGCAAAAGTCAACAAAGCAGCCAACGCCTCTCTGAGCCGACAGCTTTCTTTGTCTCCTCCACCACCATCAACACCACCTCCAGATTTCAACCAGTGCGTGACTGGCTCCACACACTTCCTACCCCTCCCCTTCCCCAACCACCGACTAGCAAACCAACAAAACTCAGAAAACATGGCTACCGAGCAGAACAAAATGGCAGCCGCAGTGGAGGAGGTAAACTTCCTCCAAATGAGCTGCTATTCGCATGGATGGCAGAAGACCAATGACGGTCAGATCCAAGATGGGAGATACCTGAGACCCGATGCTAACTGCTATACCCCCGAGAGCAGGGGCGTCGGCTGTGTTCAGATCCAAAATGGTGGCCCAGACGTGCTGCTGCATAAGGACAAGCGAAGATACAGCAAAGCGAGCGGAACGAGCAGCCGAACTAGAGCAGATGACCTCGCAGTTTAGAAAAAAAATAGATAATAGATTCACAAACCTCCTGAAAGAAGCGCACATGCATAAAAACCTTCGCTTTCATGACATGATTCATTTTATCTAAGGAATCATGTAAATCATGACTAATTCCTTTTATCTTCTTCCTTCCAACATTATACTGCTCCTAATGCTCGTCACCAACTTAAGACTTCAAAACTTGAAGATGGTCATTACCCAACATCTGAGTAAATGCATTGCACTACTGATTGAACAACTGGGCAGCGATGTCTGGAGTTGTGGTGCTACACAGATT
Source organism: Benitochromis conjunctus (assembly GCA_015052645.1). Lineage (NCBI taxonomy): Eukaryota > Metazoa > Chordata > Actinopteri > Cichliformes > Cichlidae > Benitochromis > Benitochromis conjunctus. The sequence continues at coordinate 12,612 of VOQK01016242.1, forward strand.
GTTAAATCCATCAAGAATAACTGGATTGTGGCTTCTTCTTGAACTTAAACAAACATGCATGTGAAGCTTGCACTGTTTATATGCTGAGACTTAAGTCACCAAGAAGGCCATAAAAGGTGAAAAAAGACAGAGTTTGGGTGACACCATTGAGAGAGTCTGGACTGTTTTCTTTATTTACTGTCTCGGTTGGGCACAAATTAGTTCATGACTTTAGTCACAAGCATGCTGATAAAACCTTTTTTGAGAACAGCAGCAGTGACGGTATCAGAAAACTTTTTAAAAACATGTTCTTTGTGATTTTTATCTCCTGACTAACAGCAGCTTGCGCGGGCTAGAAAAGATCTGGTCCTAGTCACATCTGTCTTAATAGTACTAATGTGTTTCAGGACCTTAAAAGGCCCAAACTGAAAAGCTAAAAATCACATATTTGTGGTTTGTCAAAGCCAAAAAATAGAAAAAGGCATGAGGAATGCATGCAAATTCATTTAAAGCTTTATTTTTAACATCATGTAAAGGCAAACACCTCTTAAATATATATTTTTCTGAGATTTTACTCCCACAATTGTAGCCAATCACTGATAATAAACCTAAGATAGAGATGAAAATTTCCTCTAACCCTAGTGCACTGAGCCTTTACCTGGTTGCCAGGTATTTCACTTAAACTTATAACAAACTCACACTGTGTTTATCGTACCACTTTTTTTTTGCAGACATGTTTTTCTTGCTCACCTGCTCTATAATCAGTTGCATTTAGTTCTTACTAGGTGTCATTTGAATTAAATGAGACTTTAAAACACTACATTTACATTTCAATAGTAAATAAATATTGCATGAACAGTGGTTTTTTTTCATAGTTCTTACTGGTTTGCAGTCCTTGAGTGTGCCCAGGAAATTCAAAAATGAGCCTTACATCTTTGGAAGTACCAGCACTGGACACACTGGGACCTCTACGTTACCTGTAGACTGAGCCTAAACTCTGGTTTATTGGCTGGACTTATGACTGACTTATTTAACATTTTGCACTGGAAATTTACAATGTGATTTTGTGAAACTGCTTTAAAAAGTTTTGCTAAATTTTATTTACGAGTCTATCCTGGTTTGGGCCTGTTTGAACTGCACCTGCAGACATATTATCTTTTCACACCAACATGTCTTTTATCATTTCTTCTCAAAGATTTCTTGCATTTCCTAAAACATGACAGTCTGGATGATACTGGTGGGTTTCTAGTACATTAGATTATGGTCATTTTAGCTATGAGCACACATAGAATGAAGCATAGGACTACTACATTGTCGAGCATACTGTATATGATGTGTTTTGTTTCAAATTCTTCATAATGTCATTGGACACACAAACAAAGGTCGAGTATTAAGCAGTGACCAGTGCTGTCAATGACAATTTAAATTTGTTTTATATTTATTATTCCACTTGAATAATGTGAATGCTTTATACATTTTGAAAATAAACGTAAAATATGCAAACCATTAGAGTTTGTGCTTGAAACCACAATAACCAGAAACTGTTCGGGTTCATGCAGCAACTATGTGGACTCTGTAATTGTGCAGGATATTGTGTGAAGGATCATAGACTGTATATACAGGACACACATGACGCTTTCAGTCAGGATTGCATTTTGTAGCCTCAGTGTCTTTGAAGACTCAGAGTTGTTTACCATTTTTTTTACAGCCATAGACGGCCATATTTGGAGCTGGGAACAACCTGCATTCATAAACTGTACTGGTCAACATGAAGACTGCAATATCTGCTGATTAGTGCTCAAATGAGAATTTCACTCGCTGAATCTGAAGCTCACACTTTTATACCTCACAGCAGGATATTATTTGTCAGTTAATTCCATTAAAAATGCTGAAAGATGCACAAATATTATCGAGAAGTCCTGCTCAGTATCGCCAATTAGCAGAGATGTAGCCCATAACAGAAAGTGGTTGCTACAGATGTCTGCATCAGTACATCTGCTAATTAAAGCCACACTTAAAAGTTTAAGCCTTAAAAAAATCACTGAGGTGAGTTATAAAAGAAACCCAAGAAAGAAGGTTGGATATAGAATGGTGGCTGTAAATATGTTTGTTTGTATGTAAATTTGGGTATTTTAACATATTCATATTCATTTTTGGTGCCAGTCTCAAATAGACATTTAAGAAACTGGAGTTACACGTCATATACTTCCATACATGAAGGTCGACGTTTGTTCAGTATCTCGAGTAACACATCGCCATTTGTTGAGCTTCTGTAATAAAAATTAAATCAGCAGACAGTCAGAAAGAAGAGAGTCATCATACATGTAGCACCAAGGATGCCTCTGTTGTGTTGTTACTATGCAGAAAAATTTTAATGTATAAATACTCAAGTAAAGTACTTTAATAGTACCTAACATTAGACTTAGACTAGTCTATGTGTTTAAATAAATAGAAATGATTTATAACTGTAACTGCACTTAATACTGCTAACTTAAATTCACACAAATTGATCATTTGTGCACACAGTTTGCTTGGTAGAGAAATGACCAGTCGTTATGACAGTGTAATCTATCTGCCATCATTATGGTACATGTTTTCACGTCAGGCCAACTGACATGATTTCTTCCCATCAGAATAGTAACGATGGACAAAACAAGCATCAAGATACATGAGAAATGCTAGATAGTTTAAGGAAGGGGCACTTTTATAAATTTGTCCTGATTCCCATGACCAACTTCCAGTGTGGACAGGAGCTGGTTGGAGAATTCCCATTAAGGTCATCTGAGGTCCAGGAATGTTTGGGAACTGCAAAAAGAAGCGCTTCATGTTTTCTTTTCCCCTCTCTGCTCTCGCCTCATCTGTGGCAGCCATGTTTACTCTGTGATAAGTTTTTTAACTTCAAGATATCAAGACTCAACTTATTATTTAAATATAAGATAAAGATATGTCCTTATTAATAGTATTAATAATAGTAATACATAACATAAGCACACCAGAGCTAGAAGTGAAAGTATAGCTGTTGTAAGCTGTTGCTTACAACAAACTCGTAGCGTCACAACTGTGAAACGTGCAGTCACAAAACTGCACAGGTGTGTAGTTGAAAATGTAGCTGAAATCAAACTGAAATCCAAGTTAAGTTATGAATACAGGTGCCTCTTTACAGATAACTCACTGTGGTGTGAGCCCATCACAAGAGGTTCTCGTGAGAGATGTGAAGCAATAAACGGCCGTTATGAACATCATCAGTATATTACATTTCAGAGGAGTTGTTAAACTATGTCAGATGAGTAATTGGTAAATAATGAGGCACTGTGAGGGTAAAAGTCTTGCTTCTGTGTTTCAGAAGCATTTTAGGAGCATGCATAAGTCCCACTTAACAGGCATGGTCAGCTTCATTATATGAAAGAGATGTTGTAGCTGTTTTTTTGTTTTACTTTGATAGTAAAGTTTGCCAACCCCCTGCTCTGGGAGATGGCAAGCTGATCCAGTTAAATGGTGTGAAACAAAAAACAGCACCTTATTTGAGGAACGACTGAGAAAGTCTTATGGATGGTATTTTATTTCTCAGGTACAGAAAATTATATTTGTTCTTTTTATTGTACGACATAACTTATGTAATATAAGATCATCTTTCAAAGACTGTTTTTGTCATACAACAGTGTTGATGGCCAGTTTCATTTTAAATAACTGTCTTTGTTTATTCTATAACTCTGTTTTGTGGTTTAGTGTGCTGGACTTGGTCTTACACTGATGGGCGCTTTGGCATGCTGCATATATGGGTGTATCTCTAAATGATCGAGAAGACCCGTCCACATCTGGAAAAAATGAAGAAAATGAATCCAAAAACATGTCTGCTCCCAAAACATCTGGAGAAAGTCCTCTGAAACTTTACCACTTTGTGAGACTCAGAAAAGCAATCCTTAACCCTGTGTGTAGCACAAATATTAACTATGATGCTTATTTGCTTAATCAGTCTTTCATTTCTCTTTTAATCTCCAGAGTCTGTATTACGCTTAAGTATTAAGACTGCAACAGTTGATTGTAATTATTAAAATGTGTGCTGTGCCTGTGCTTTATGTTTGGAGCTGATTTCATTTGTAGTTACTCATTTAACCACAAATACATCAAAACTGAAAGACAAGTCACACTCATTATATTTTATTCTTTATTTGAAAAAAAAAAAAAAATGAATTAAATAAAAAAAAA
>VOQK01016242.1:35839-49218 GCA_015052645.1 Benitochromis conjunctus
GTATGTGGGACAGCTGCACGTAGCTCAGCCAATCACTGGTAAGAAGGTTCAACTTTCATTATTAATTCCCCTCTAAGTCTTTTTTCACCAACTACAAAACAGTAAAATACTAGCTTCATCTTTGAATACTTGTTTTCCAGTATAAATCAGCACCTTAATATATCTGCCCGACTACACCGACCTCACAGAGAAACTAAAATAAATCGCTTCAAGTGGGAACACCAACAGACTGCATACCAACATCAAAACATTTATATTTCATAACAACAACGCAAACTATATTAGACACCAAACATAGGTTATTGTGCTGGGACATCTCATTTCAAGTGTGAGAGCCACAGAGCTGAAATCAATATAAGCTCACAGACTACAGAAAAACAAGACTGCAGGTGGTTTTTTTATTCTGAAACAGGGAGCCTCTTTCACACTGCCTCCAACAAAATCTTTGAGTTTATTGCATTATGCAATTGCTGGAAATTTCATAATTACCTCTTCCTCCTCATCATCTTCTTCTTCTTCGACATATCTAGTGTCGTCAGCTTCGTCGTCGTCATCATCAACCAGCTCTGGGCGGAATTCGAACACCTCACGGCCGCTCACCTGCAGATAATTACATACAAATCACGTTTAGATATTTTTGCTTTGGCACCGCTGCCGAGGTGAAATCTGGCAACAGCTGCACTCACCACTAGAGATTTGCCAGCCTTAAAGTCAGCCTTCTTTTTCTCCAACTCCTCCCTTGCTTTGTCCACCTGATAAAACAAAAGCATCAAGTACATCATGATAAAAAATATTGGCCAAAGTTTTAATGATTTCAGCCACTGAAAAACCCCCCGAGCCATCAAAAGTCTTCAATAATATCAGGGAAAAAGTGGGGGACTTAAATAAATTCAGACATGCTCTGACAAACTGATGCTACTAAATGTTTGAATGTGTCCAACCTTCTCCTGCCTTTTCCTTTTCTTCCAAGCTAGGAAAGTCTCCAGAGTTATCCGAGTGACATTTGGACCCAGAGCTGCACGCTGGAGAGAGACAAAGAAAGAAACATTTAAGGACCACACATGTGCAGACAGACACACATCACACACACAATTGTAATTTTCACCCTGTCTCCTTGATGTGCAATGGTGCAAAGTATTTTATTCTATTTGTATTGTACTTATTATACTGTATATAGTATTCTTTCTATTTTGTACAGTATGTTATTCTATTCTATTGTTTTTCTCTATTTCTCTTTATTTATTTTTTACTGCTCTTGTACTTTCTGCCGTGACCAAAACTTTCCCACACGTGGGACTAATAAAGCTTATCTCATCTTTAACAGCAAGTTTTGCTGTTTTTCAATATCGAGTAGAAATAGTTAACTTTCATAATTACGTATGTTGAGTTTTAAGCCAACATCTTAACAAGTGAAATATTCAAAAATAATCCAGAACAGCACACTGAGCACGACACACCAATTTAAACTACGCAGTTTTTGTATTCATGTTTAAACATCGTTCCGCTACCCTGCTGAGCCGGATAACATCACATAGTTTGCTCACGTTTATCAGCACTGCTGTCACTATTAAATGTCTGAAATGGTACATCCTCTGCTCTCGTCTGTCTGGACTAAACTCTTTGAAACTTATTTTATAAAGAAATCGTAATGGATTCGGATCCATGTTCGCATCCAGCTTGGACTGGGTGAGGCTGCTGCTACTGGCTGTGATGTGTATGCCATTACAGAAATACCAGTACAAAATACCAGATGTGATAACGTTCACACTCCAAGCTTAAAGCTGGAGACGTGATTGTTGGCAGAAGACCCAAACACTCAGCTTTCTGTTTCAGATGGCATCTTTTTAATAGTTGAATTCTTCAACATGATTTCAACAGAAACTGCTATAAAGTTTTAACAAAATGCAGTGACTTCTTCAACATGGTGTCAATTAGTTTGGATCAAAGTTGTGGGTTCATAGTAAGTCTGTTCCTCTAGCTCCAAAAAATATAATGAATCAATCCCAGACGATTTTTTTCCTCATACTGAATATAACACCAGCAGTTGTATAACCAATGACAATCTAATGGGACCATATCGAGCAACAATTGACCAGTGGACCCTGAGACTACCGCCCTCATTTAATCATTCTGCACCTGTGTAAAAAAGTGTGGTTTGGTACATGAATCCACACCAGGCTGAGCCAGCCTTTTCAAGATAAAGGAGAAAAGTGCAAAGTGGTCTATGGTAAAAATGGTTTGCACACATCAGCAATGCCAAGCACAACAACCTCACTTTCACACCTTCCAGCCCATCTCATTCAATAGTTGAACTCTGTGCTGCTGTAGCACGCTGTTGTAGTTACCCTTACCTCATTCTCTATAAGTTCCTCCAACGAGATCTCTTCCTCTGTCTCCTCCTTCTTCTTGTCTTTTTTCAGTACAAACCCAGGAGGCAGAGCGTGCCGGTACATACAACTGTCGCCCCCTCCGGGACACACCCAGAACCAGCCGTACTTATTGTTTTCTATGGCCTCCAAGAAGTACTTACACACCTGCAGACAAAGAATTGTGAGTTAGCGACAGTAAAGCAGACAACATCTTGTATTATTAGTGCAGTTAGTTGACTGAACTGTTATTTGGACGATCTTTGAGGAATTCCATAAGACTGTTTTTTTGTTCAGAGCCAAAAAGACTCTTGGGAACAAACCGAGAGGAAAACAATTGTTTCCCAAGCACATTTTCTCTTAGATTTGGTTTTCTCTGCTTCTTCTTTATCACCAAACATCCTGAACTCCCTGCATTTCGCCCTACTACACAAACTGTTTCCCACACTCTCATTTAAACCACCTGATGAAAACACAGACGACGAGCGTATATCTAGCTCCTTGTCTTTATCCACCAATTGTTTTTCAAAACAACAGACTTACGATTTGTGTTTTGGCTTTCTTCTTCTCAGCTTCGCCGTGTTTTTTGTTGACGACTTCCTCTAGTTTCTTCTCATCCCAGTTCTCCATAGTGTCTGAAAGCAGCACATCACACATCAGTCTTTCAGCATGGGGTATGAATTCAAATCACTACAATGCCCAACACCCTCTCCTGTAGCTCATAAAATAGCTCACAGTCGCCTTTTTTGTATGAGGACGGGGCTTTAAGATAGCAAGACGTAGCAGAACTTTGAGTTAATTTTCAAAGAAAAAAAAACATGGTAGGCATGATGGGCCACCTTGCCCAGGTAACGTCAAAGAAGGAGATAAAACAAAGGCCAGGTTAATTGAATTAAGTGTTTATCACTGAATTTCTAAGGTAAAATCAAGTTAAAGTCCAGATATCAGTAGTTGAAATTAACTTAAAATGAGATTTTATGAGCATTATAGGAAAAAACATTGACTATTTTATTCAGGAAGAATCAACAAAGCTGCCATAAAGTAATCTTGAGACCCATGTAATCATAACTAAATATCAAATCAAGCTGTTTAGATTTTTAGCAGATGGCTGTCTTCTTAATTTATCTGAATAATAGAGAATTATGAGAAACATTGGACTCCCTAAAAGAAGTCATGGTGCAGATGTTGACATCACGCTGCAATAGACACCCTTTCAATATGTACAAGTTACCTGTGATGTCTACCAACCTTTCTCCAGGTCTTCATCTCTTTCGTCCACATAGACGCTTCTCTTTTCACATTTCCTCTCCATGGAGAGATCATGGCTGAACTTGCACTTGTCTCCTTTAGTACACTGACCCTGCTTAAAGAACGCACACAGCACTGACTTTGGATCAACGCCTGCAGGAAATAAAGAGAGAAAAAACATAAATCATCTTTTCTCATCAAATTAAACACATCAAATGATTAATCTCCTGCGCGTGTCACACGCGGTGTGTTACCTTTGCTGACTTTCTGAGCAGCAACTACAGGTTTAAAAAGCTCATTGAGTTCATCCAGCTCTTTCTTCTTATCATTCTTCTTAGTGGTCTTTTCCGCCTCAGCCTGGGCAATCTATACACGACAAATTCAGCTACATTTAAAGATCACCTTACTTACAAAAGATTTAAGAAAGATAACAAGTACAGGGAGCAGAAGTAGGACAAGAATGTTTGGCTTGAGGATTCAGGATACACAAGGATGAAGACAGACAGAAATAGAGAAGACAAGAACAGTTCGCTAACCTGTCTGGCACTTTGTTGTCCATATTTGACTTGCTGTGTAACATTCTTGATGTACTTCTGCTGCTTGGCCCCTTTTTTGTTCTTTAAGCCAAATGTCTTATCCTACAAAAACAACAAAAACCCAACACAGTTTTATTAATTGTCACTTTCATAACACAAATCCAAACACATAACCTGAGTAACTGTTACATCGCTACAAAAAGGAGTATATACGGTGAAATCCACTTGACACATCTACAATATCAGGCTGCAGAACTACCCATACCTAGTTAAAGTGTGCTAGTCAGGTGAAAACTAAAGTTTCAAGATTGATTAAGGAATGAGTGAACTGATTATTTTTGTACCTATAACAGCAAAAATTATCACACAACCAAAACTGAGATTGAAGTCTTGGTTCAGACTGCAAAGCGTGACCTCCTAGTTTGCTTTTATTGTATAGGTGCTTTAAAATAATGAGGCGGCATCTGTTTTCTTTGGTTCTATTAACAGCAACATGACGCCAGTGGTTAGTTATTTCAGAAACCAAGTCTGTGAAAAGGAAAACTATAGGGAAGGAACCGATCATAAATGCATGTCTAATTCAACAAATACTGACAAGCTTGTTCAAAATCGGACATGTAGCTATGATAAGAATTAGTTCACTATAATCATTATTCAGGGTAATTTTCACAGCGATTAGAACTGAAGGATATGGTTGGCCTTCTGTGGCACTGTATCGCTCTGTGTCTAAATGTTTTATAATTGCACTACCTTGCCTGCAGCACTCATCCCAAGTTTCATCTTTATTTAGTTCACATTCGTTCTTTATTAAAAACCCATAGGCCCAATTTACCATCCACCATAACAGTAAGCTTTGATTTTAACAGGTGGTATTCAACCAAGAGTGCACGGAGTGGCTCATCTGTGTGTTTTAATGGTTATTTTACCAACAACAAAAGTCACACCTAAAACCTGGCTCAACACCATTTTTGTTGTAAAATTAAAAACTCTGCAGCTGAACGTAAGAGTTGCTTGTCTGGTGTTAAGGAAACTGAATCATAAAGTTGCATGTTAAAAACTTGGAGCACAGTCTGCTCCCACTGAGCTTCCTTTTAACATTTACTTGAAATTCCCGCTGCTAAACTTAACCACAACAGAAAACATGTAAGCGACCAGAAGACGCTGATAATATTAAGTGTTGTGTTAGGAAAACAACAAAATACACACAAACTGAGCTTGAAATGACTGACTTTTAGCCTGTTTACATCACTGAAACAGACTCAAATGTGTTTCCTGAGGCCGGTCAGAAAACAGGCCTCTTACTCTGCGCATTCGTGCCCGCTTGTGTTTAAAACCATGAAGAAAACCCCATAAAACACTACATAAGCTTTACCATGATGTTTCTAATTCTAACATGAGTCTTCAACAAGGGATATTAACCTTAAAGCCATAACTCTGGGCACTTGCTGATCCGGCGGCACGGCCCCGATAGCAGCTTAGCTTCCTCGGTCAGCTGCATGCCTTCGTCGAGACAGCCAGCTAGCTTTAGGTTTAACTATACCCAAAGAGGCCCTTATTAGAATACTAGTAACTACTTCGAAATATGGACGGAACAATTAGAAAGCACTGACAACTGCCCAGAGGCCACAACAACTTTACAATTCACCTGTCAGCACTTCCGATAGCCTCGGTTAACCGTATGCTAGCTTATCAGCTAGGGTTAATCAACGACACGCTAACTCGTGTAACTTTTACCTCAATAATCTTTTCCTTTTTCTTCTCCTGAGTTTTTTTATTTCCCCCGGGCTGGGCGGGTTTCTTCGGAGGCATGCCGGCTCAGGTATAGCTGTGAACAAAATGCGTGAAGCGGTTTAATATCTTTATTAATATGGTGGTTTTGCAGGGAAGTCAGCGCCACATTACCCGGTTGTTGCTAGCACAGCAACGGCGCCTTCTAGGCCACATGTGAGTTGTTGATGTTCTGTGACGTCAACACGCACCCCGAGAGGCAGGATGGGTACTGTAGTCTGCAGAAAAATGCAGAAAACCTCTAGTTCAGGGGTGTCAAACATAAGGCTCGGGGGCCGGAATCGACACCAAAGACACCAAACGGGCCCTATCATTATAATTTTACTGTTCCGACCCATTTAAGATCAAAGCAGGCTGTATGTGGCCCACGATGCTAAATGAAATTGACATCACTGGGCTCGTTCTGTTCTTGCTAAAACCAAACTTTTGTTGTTGTTGGTGGGTTCTTTTTCTTCTTCCTCTTCTTCTTGAGATCATTAGGGCGGTGCAGGGCATGTATGAAGACATGGTGAGATGGTAAAATGTACAGACGTGTTTAAGGTGGGGGTAGGATTAATTTAGGGATCAGCTCTGAGCCCATTCTTGTTTGCAGTGGTGATAGACAGGTTCACAGTTGAGGTCAGGCAGGAATCTCCACGGATTGCAACGTTTGCAGACAACACTGTGATCTATAGTGAGATTGGGTAGCAGGTCGAAGAGAGTCTGGAGAGGTGAAGGTATGCTCTGGAGAGATGAGGAATGAAAGTCTGTAAAAGATGTGTGTGGATGACAGGGAGACAGGTGTAACAGGTGTTTAAATACCTGGGGTCAACCATCCAAAGCAAAGTTTACAGACAGTTCACAAGCTAGGTGCTTGTGCTCAGTGCTTCTCCCTCTTGTGTCATTCTTTTGTATTGAGTTGTATTAAGTCTTTATTTTCCCTGTATGTTTTTTTTCACCTTCTGCTTTATTTTGTGACTTTGCTGTCACCCGTGCTTTACCTTTGGTTTCGCTCCCAGTGTCTTGTCTTATGTGATTCATTTCAGCCGTGTCTCACCATCGGAAACAAGAACAGGGTCAGGGACTGCCTCAGAGTGTCTGCATCTGGCTCCTGCTCACAAGTTTCAGTGTGCATACACTACAGACTATGATACAGGGTTTGAAGTCATTTGATTGCAGTTACAAGATGTAACCATCTGGTGTCAGTATTGCAATATATGTCAGCTGAAGCAAGAAGCTTCAAGAAGTTGTACATTAAAAAAAGAGGACCTCACTCATTTAACGGTCAAGTGTAAACAAAATTCAGACATATACTCTTAGAGAGCACAGAAGTATTTGAGAGCACGAACTTTCTGTGTTTTGGAAAACTAACTGAAAAATGACAAAAACAGATCTGCAGTGTTACGAGTATTCCGTTATTACAAAAACACCTTCAAAATGATTTGAAATGGTGCCTGCAAGGTGAGGTGATATAATTAGGCCACTATGAGAGAGTACTTACTTTACAGTTTCTTTTGACAGATTAATGTTGCAGCCTCTAACAGCAACCAAAAGATCGAGATGTGGCTCCACTCATGAGACTTCAGAAGGACCACGTGCCTAAATTGGAGTTTGGTTGAATGACTTTGGAGCATTTGCTCGCACAGGTGCTGAGAAATCAGCAGAAAGAAGATGTGTATTTCTTTCATAGGCGGTAGATAAAAAGGTTGTGTGAGAGCCACCATCTGGCCAGTGAAAATAAGACTGTTTTATTAGCAATTTTACTCTCTTTTTTCACAGTTTGATTAGACCACTAGTCGATTAATTCCAACTTTGGTATGACTTTTACTGGCTGAGTAATGGATCAACCCTGATCTGAAAACCCTCTGTGGTTTGCTGTGAGGAAAATTATAGGAAGCACAAAAAGAAGAGAAAGAGCAGGAACAAAGCTCCAGTTGGGTGCGTTTGAAGAAGAAAAGACGAAAAACCCCTTTTGTAACCAGAAGCATGAGACGTGTCATCGCTGCGGGGTGGAGAACTAACCAGCAGGGGTTTTGATGCTTCAGCTGCTGATTCAACTTGATTTAATTAGATTTCACTTAAGTTACTAATGTGATTTCGTTTGGCACATTTGAAATGTGTGGCCTTCATCCACGTCGTGCCTCGGTTCATCGGCCACTTCACTGTTCAAAACGTGTGTGTGCATGCAAATGTGTGTATGTGTGCACAGGAAACCGAGGCACAGACAAGAGCCAAAATGGGTCACACACGCCTGCTCCTTTTGGGCTCTCATTTGCGCTCATGTCTTTTAATGAGTCCTGGTTTTCAAGGGTAAGGGACAACATTTACTCAGTTTGGGTGCTCTCATAACGGCAGTACTAGTTGTGCACTTTAATGAGTCCCAGAGTGAGACAATGAATTAACTCTAGTAACAGCATCCTTGGCTGAAAATGTGTTATCAAGCCATGTGTTACCAGACATTTCTCTCTGCTCGCATGCTCTGCTGCAAGTTTATTTTATTTTATCCAATGCGGACACTTTTTATTTCTAACACACTTATCATGCATGGAGCTTTTCCACCTTGCAAATATGCGTGCGTCTTTGTGTGTGCGAGTGCGCACATACAATAACCTATATTGACACTACCACTGACTGCATGGCTGAAGGCTAGATTTTAAGACAACAGAGGCTGGTAATATCGCCTCAAGCAAACTTTCCCTGTGTGTTACTTTCTCTTGCTCCTCCTTTTTCTTTTTCTCTCAATGTCTTTGTCTCTCTGAGCGGAGTATAATAAATCACTATATCTGCTAGAAGAGCATTTTTCCCTATAACCTCCCTCTTCATATTCATACAAACATCGATCCTTTCTGCAGAGGGCATCATGTCATGCACACACACACACACACACTGAAGCACACACTCAGATGCACTTGAGTCCAGAGATGCCTGCAGATGGAAAGAAAACATCTCCTGCCTAATTAAGAAAGCACAACAGTCGATCTTCTTCCCATGGTAGCCAAGAAAACCTGACACTGCGCAACCTGTAACCGTCTCATTTTTCTGAGGCAATAATCAAAAGCATCCTGGTATTCAGGCTGCCTCGGCCTCCTCCTGCTTCCAAGGACAAACTGCAGCACCTTGTCTGTATCGCTAACTTGCTGAGCAGGTCATCGGCTGTCAGCTGCTCCCCATCAAGGAGCCGCACGACACCAGGGGCGAAGAAAAGGGCAGGAACGATAATCTCCAGCCAGGCCCACCCAGGCAACTACCTGCTCCAAAAGCAAAAACATGTAACTCCACTGTAGACTGGGGAAAAGTGTTCTGCTGCATAAAGACCTTGACCACCTATCACCTCACGGCTTTTTTCTCTGCACACTGCTGAGATCCCATCATCCCGCGGTGCTCCCAGGACTTATTCAGTGCTAAAGTTCCTCTCTTTTTTTTTTTCTTTTTGGTGTAATGCACATTCCCCTCAACCTGCCTTGTCTACATTTACTTCAGAAGATGGTTTCTTACATTTCTGACAGTCCCAAGAGAACAGATGTGAACTTGTTGTATTTAGCTTTATGCTCTGTGTTCAGGTAATAACCAATAGCAGTAGCAGGAGTGATAGTGAGAGATGGTGCTTCTTTTTTTATCTGGGAAAAGGGGAGAGTCGTATCCTTTTACTGATAACACAACTCGTCTGCTGCATGCATTGTACTCAGGTCCCTTGAGGCTACTGTCGGTGGAGAGATTGCTGTGTATTTCTGCTCTCGTGGTGGATTTCTTTCTCGCCGTGTGAGAGTTGAAAGTCGGTGCAAAATGAAGAGTCTAGAAAGGAGCGCTTTGCTCGCTAATCCCAAGGGACTGACACCAAAACAGGATGTTTAGCTTACTGTTGATGTTTCAGATAACTGAAGAAATTGGGACTGCAATTGTAGTGCTTTTAAGTTTCATTATCATCGTAGCTGCACTGGAAATATCTGGAGTGATCTACGGAAAAACAGAAGACCAAACAAGAAGACGGGCTCTAAACATTTGAGATATTTACCAGGAGCTATTTTTAAACCATGTTAAACTATTTTCAGCAGGATTTTTCTCTAACTAGCTGTCCCATTATTCACTCACTGCAGGAAAAATACTCAGGCTTCTTCCCACAATTGGATAAAGTTGTTTGTAAACCTATTACTGTCAGTCATAAGTGCTACCACCAATTCATTTTAGCAGAAGCACCAGCAGCACTGATAAGCGATTTTAGTTTTTCAGTATTTCGGCTATTGACTCCCTGCAGGGTTTTATCATCTCATGCTTGCCTGTCTGGCATAAAACTGTTGGTTGTTTTTGTGATTTTACTCATTCCTACATTTTATTGCATTCCTTCTGTGCCTTTTTATTGTGTATTCCTATTTCATTATTTTATTGTTAACTCCATCTGCAAACCATATTCATCTCAGGGGACAATAAATATTGAATTGAACTGCACTCAGTCCTTCAGGGAAGATTGGAAGGTGGGGGTTTACTGCCTGATAACTGGAAACATGAATGAATGAGTGAGAACATTGATGGGGAAAGTCAAAGCATTAGACTGAGGAGTGTTCCCGGCTTTAAACCATGGCACATTATCAAGAAAAAAAAAACCCAAAATCATATAAGAAGTCATTAAAGTGCTCACAAAAATGAAAATTATTGCGTTTAGGTTTTGGAGCGGAGCTTGAACTCCACCACCTGAGAAACATCTCAAGAAAAAGTTTAACTTCAGAAATTTAAACTTCATCCTTAAACTTATTCTGATGTCTTTAAGTAAATGCTATAATAGCCTCATTCACACATGAATAAAAGGCACACACACAGTCTTACTGTCACAGCCTAACTGGTGTGTCTCACTTTCTCTTGCCTGTCTGTGTGACTGGGGGCAAGGTTGTGAGTTAATCAGTCTCTTTCAGTGCTGAGCGTGGTTTCAGGAAACCTTGGGCACCACTTGTTGCCAGATTTTTAACCTATGCATATGGCAGCATAGCTCCGGTGGTTTATTACCCTGCTTGCTTACCTACTTGTTTGTATCCTCATAGACCTTGTACTTGCCTGCCCACCTCCTCCTTTCTCTCAGGGAACCTGCTGGAGAGTGTGCCTCACCCACTCTCACTGCCCTTGCTGCTGTAACATCTTTACTCTGAGGACTCAAATATTGGAAACCTTAGCCCGAGGAAAGACAGGAAACCTGCAGTAACAGTGTTTGCCCCCTGCCTAAAGTATACTTACGTGCTTATTTAGAAACTTGTCCAAGTCCCCTGCAGCTTGCGAATGATCAACTTAACAGAAAGATTACTTACCTAATCTGTTTCTCTGCTTACCTGCAAGTATTCCCCGCTGTTGTCGCTCGGAGAATTGCTCATTAAAACTACTAAAACTTTTTCAGTGTTCTCCAGTTGAGGTTTAAATCCTTCTGGATAACATTAACACTTACTGGTCACACATTACACACATTATTAGCATGATGACATAATAATAATGCTTCAGAGGGTGTAGTAACAAGGTTTGTTTCAGCACTGCCTCTGTGCAGGAACTTCATACATAACCATCAAAACTTAGGGCACCTGTAAGAAATGTTTGCACTCGCTTTCAAGGCTTCATTTGGTTCCTTCACTGCAGGAAAGATCTGTGTTAAGCAATTTTTAAATCCCTTAAAAAAAGACAATTTCATGTGAAATCGAAATAATTTCATTTTGTCGTCATTTTAAAAAATAATACGAGCGCAGATATTAGCACTTTTTTCTCATCTCCCATCAAGTTTTTAGCCAAACGGGGGTGAGATGTGACTCGGAAGAAATGGAAATTTAACACGCACACCCACAACAGGGCAAACTCCAGCTGCTGCTGAAGTTGGACGTAATTCACCTTATGGGGATTAAATAATGAAAACAACACTGGCACACAATGAAAATGAACAGGGTGTATAGATATGAAATAAAATGCTTCACACATGTAAACGGATTATGTGGGATTAATGTTAATCAGCCACCACTCAGTACTGTACATCATCTCAAAGATTACACCTATTTAACAGATAACTAAATGTCTTTCTATATGATACAAAATATAAAGTTAATATTTTCATACCACAACTGTTTTGTAAAGAATATGAAAATCCAAGAGAAAAAGTCACACAATAAAAACTCAGATTATTATAGCAGAATGTTCAGAGATTACAAACTCCCAGAGATAATTAGACTTCAAATAAAAAAAATGGAGACTTTCATTCCAAAATTAGATATCTGCCACTTGGCAAAAAAAAAAAGAAAAAAGATATATATGTATTTTTTCCACCTACCAGCAGATGATTGCTGGCAGTAAAGCTCAGTACTGTTATAGTTAGGAGTCGTGGCACGTTTGCTCAGCGAATTGTTACAAGTTAAGGACTTAATAAAGTGTGTTTCTGAAATATTAACAGATGAAATTCAGACAGTAAGGACAAATTTATTGCAGCTTGAAATGAAACCTGTAAATCACTTTAAGTTCCATGAGTGAGGCTCTTGTTATTGCCAATAAAACAATACAGATGAACATTTCACCTGCTGCCAGTCACAGCTTGTCAAAGCCTTGCAGGCATGCCTGCATTTTAATATTCCTTTGTTTTTATTAAAACAACATGGAGGATAATTTACACGCATAAACTGTTTAAACTTGGAATAAATAAAGAGAGCGATGCTCTTCTGGAGTCCAGTCACGTCTTGCGTGAGGAGCATGCAGCTCAACTCCAACTATTTTGATTAGAGTTGAAATGAACTCCGTGTTAATGATCTGAGCGTTTCAGTTAAGATTTGCAATCAGCTAAATGGCTCAATTTAGAACAACTGAAATAAACCAAATAATTAATTTGGAAATGTTCGGAAAGAGCTAAAAGATTAATTTCTGAGAGTGGCAAAGAAGTAAATGATTTATCTGGGAAGAAGTGGAAGGAGCTTAATGTTGAATGGAAGCAAGCGATTCATTCAAAGGAGTCGGTCCTAAATGACTCTGAGCCAGCTTCATCCTGAAGTTAAAAATAGACTTTCAGCGGTTGAAGAAGATCACTGCACACATACGCACACACACCCACATGCACATATGCATGGGTATCAGTACGCGTGCTGTCGCCATGCAAATGCACACAAATGAAGATACGGGGACCGCAAAACACCACAATTACATTTTCTGAAATTTTGTAAAAAACGAATAAGAAACTTGCTCACACACACACAGCCGGTGTCACACTTTCTGTCACTAGCTCTCTTTTTTGTTCTCTCACTTGCTGACACACAAACACACACGTTCTCTGACACAATCACACACACACTGAAGCACTGTCACTCTCTCTCGCTCTCTGTCTCTCTCGCTCACACACACACACACACACACACACACACACACACACACACACACACACACACACACACACTCTCTCTCTCTCTCTTGCGTTCGCTCTGGCTCATGAATTAAAGAGCAGAGCTGGTCCAGGGGGAAG
>VOQK01016252.1:13454-24808 GCA_015052645.1 Benitochromis conjunctus
CGATGCCAGCGCCGGGACAGAAACACAAAGCTGCAAAAACAACATGCAGAAACACTACACACACACACACACACACACACACACACACACACACACACACCATGTTTTCATATCTTAGTGGGGACATCTAATTGACATAAAGCTTTCCCTAGCTGCCTACCCTAACCATCAAACATAAATGCCTAATCCTAGCCCACTGTCACGGCCAGTGGATCAGCAGGTAGCTGATCAGTAGTGTTATTGTTTCTCTCTTGCTCTCTCTCTCTCTCGCCGGGGAGGAACTCGTTGCGGGTTCACGGCCTTGACCCACGCACCTGTGAAGAGGAAACACCTGTGCCTCATTACCGCTGTCAGCATTTAAGCCGGAGGATGGCAGCTACTCATCGCTGGATCGTTGTGTGACTCTCGTCAGTGTAGCCTCGGCTCTCAGAGTATAGTTTACAGCTCTTGCTGGATCTGTGGCTTCGTGCTAACATGTACATGGACCCATCCCTGTGTTTCCCGAGAGGACTTTTGTGGTGAGTGATTGGAGAGCGGCTAGCAGCGAGCAGAGTGTGACAGAAGAGGAGCGAGCATGTTTTTCCCCTGTCTTCCCCTCCCTGGATTTCCCAGAGCCCTTACCCCTGTCACCGCTGTATATTGCACTATTCTCCACACTGTTTGTACATACACCTGGTGAAGTGTCTAATAAATGCCACTGTGTTCATCCCAAGTAACGGAGTCCTCGGTGACCCACGACACCGTCAGCCTAAACCTAACCGTAACCCAACTGTAACCCTGACACTAAAACCACATTTTGAGTATCTTCAATCTTGTCAGGACTGGGGTTTTGTCCTCATAAGGGCTGTTGGTCCCCACAAACATAGTAAACTTCCAATTTTTTGTCCCCACAAAGCTATATAAACAAGAACACACACACACACACAGATCCCAGGGGTTAAAGATGCACAGATAAATGCCAATAAATAAGAAGTTCTGCTGAGACACAAATGGATTTACAGTCCGCAGCTTGACTCTGGTAACTACAGCGAGTATTTCAACACGCCGACGTCTCCGCAGTGAGCGCTGAGAGTCTGTATCGCCTCTGAAATATGGAGTTAAATGCAGTATAAAATCCCGATCACTGTTACGCAGTGCTGCTTGTTTCTGCTGACATTTGCCATCGTGCTGGCTGGCTTTTCGTTGATAGCACTCACAATAGCGATGATGATCGTGACAATGATTATGATGATGAAGAGCGTTTATATTCATGATGCGGCAGTACTTGTAATAATGAACAGGAAGACAACAAAAGCAAACAAACTGTTTGTTTTCACGTCGTTTCCAGCAGAACGACGTCGCTCCAAACCTCCCGAGCCGCTGCGATACGATCAGACAAATGTGTGTCATCTGCAGTAAGACACAGACACACACACACAGACACAGACACACACACACACACATGTTGAAAAGGACACTTTTGTTTTAAGATTGAATCTACTGCAAATTGTTCTGTGTAATTCATTTCACGATGATGATTATAGAGGTGACGTTGATGACGAGGACGGTAATCATGATGAGCCGACTGTGACAGTGATTATGATGAAGAAGGCAATAGTGGGAACGACAATGAAACGTCAGAACGTGAAAGGAGAGAGCAGCAGTAGTGATAGCTGCTGAGCGGAGATGAATAAACAGGAATAAAGCAGCTCATTTCTTCTCCACGCTGCACGTACAAACACTTTTTTAGGCCTGTGGTAGTGAAGAACATTACGCCTGAAACTCTACCTAATCTGACATGAAGAGGACTTCAAAGACAAAATACCAGCTGCATTGTGGAAGGTTTAGTTTGCTCATCAGCACGAGATACGTAGCAGCCATCAGCACTGTGTGACAGCGTGTTGTAGCGTGAGTCTGCTGGACTCAAGGTTACTTTAAAAAGGTTTATAGAGAGGATTAAGATGAGTCCTCGTCAGTGCTGCAGAGTTTAAGTTTGAATGCGAAAGAGTACAACAGATGAGGATTTGAGTGGGATTTGAAAACTTTGAATACTTATGAGAAGTCAGCCCGTGTGGTTTATCAGCCAGCCCACACTCATGATAACCACGACTCTGCCCTGAATAATCAGGCCCCATCTTATCTTAATGACCTTGTAGTACCATATCACCCCATTAGAGCACTTGGCTCTCACACTGCTGGCTTACTTGTTGTTCCTAGAGTATTTAAAAGTAGAATGGGAGGCAGAGCCTTCAGTTTTCAGGCCCCTCTTCTATGGAACCAGCTTCCAGTTTGGATTCAGGAGACAGACACTATCTCTACTTTTAAGATTAGGCTTCAAACTTTCCTTTTTGCTAAAGCATATAGTTAGGGCTGGATCAGGTGACCCTGAAACATTAACTAGTTAAGCCCCTGTAGGCTCAGCCTGCTGGGAGATTTCCCATGAATCACTTCTTCACCACTCCCCAGGTGTTTATATGTTTCTGCTGCATGTCAGTGACCTTTGTCTCTCCCACATTCTGGGTTTTGTCCTCATCTGTCATTTTCTCTCCTCTCTTGTCATCCTCCAATCGGTCTGAGCAGACGGCTTCCTGAGCCTGGTTCTGCTGGAGCGTTCTTCCTGTTGTAAAAGTGAGTTCTTCCCCCCCACTGTCACCAAATGCTGCTCGCAGGGACTGTCTGAATCTTCAGGTGTGACAGAAATATGCTATTGTGGTTCAGGTGAAATTAACTTGCTCAAAATATTTTGATCTTGTCCTTCCTTTAACAGATCCTCAGCTTCAATCTAGTACTATAATAATCACTGTACCCTTGTACTCTGTACGAGTTTTGACCAGTCAGTGCATCTCATTAAAGATGTGGTTTGATGAGCATTAGAATCAAAGGTAGCTGTATAGGCGGAGATCACCGACACTAACTTGTGATGCACACCCAGTCGTTCTGGAAGCAGGCCTGAAAAACAAGTGAAACTGCCCAGTTCATAAAAGTGAAACAAAGGTTACCCCCAGTAGGTGTCCAAGGCGGAAAGAGTTAAATGATAGGTAAGCAATATTTCAATAACCTCGTGTCCATACGAGCATTAATTATTCCTCTAAAGAGCCACATGCCTGTAGCAGAAGTGATGACGCAAAAAGATGTACCGTATCTGGAAGTTCATCTAAATCACTGTGATTTGTATCTGAAATCTTCAAAAGTTGCAGCCTTTTTAGTGCCAGATTCCCTCTTTGTATTTCAACAAAGGGCGTCCCTGCTGAGCTGCAGAGATACGACTAATCTGAAAGGATGAAGCCTCCAATTATTCAGTGTTATTAGATTCTTACAAAGAAAAATGATTGTAGACTTTGTCCCCATCTGTCTGTCTGTCTGAGGCGAGGCTTATTCTGTCAGGAGGTTTGAGGGTGGTGGTCTTCAAATCAGCTGAGATCACCTCATCAGCATCAAAAAACTGGATGGTTGGAGGCATCAGATCAGTGAGTCGTCAGCTTTGTTTCCCTCAGTTCTTCTTCAAAATATAAACATTATTAAATCATTTATAAACAAAAAATACTTTTTATACATTTAAAAATGAGTAAATAACTTCAGCATCAGTTATCTGTGTTGTTCTCTTAGCTGCTGATATCTGCAGGTGAAAGACACGCAGGGATTCTACGCTGGTCCTTTTTAATCCGGGACTGGTTTAATCTCGGATTAAATTGGTCCCAGTTTGGTCCACTCCTCTTACTTTTAATTCTTACCTTTAAATAAAGCCAACGACAACATTTCACAAACAGTTAGTGCTGAGGTGTAATGTATTCTCAGAGTCATTTAACACCTGGACTGAAACACTCCCACCTGGCACACAGTAAAAAAAGATTTGTAATCAGTTTGTCGTGCAGTAAAACTTCCAGATGAACAAAGACGACTGCAAGAAGTGACATTTTTAACAATTTATGGCAGACACAACATAAAAAGTTATACAAAACTTGTAAACTATGTTCTCAGCCTGGGGAGTAAAGTACGGCCTCGTGTGTCTCTACGTTACGTGCAAAGTGTCACTTTAGAGTCGACGCTAAAGTGTTCGACACCTCCGTGTGGACATGTGCAGGCACGCCGATGTTTGCTCGGACCGCTGTGCTCACCGATTCTGTTACTCAGACCCAAAAAGACTCACAGACCTGAAATCAAGGCCTCGCTGTCAGCGATGACATCATGGTTCCAACACCGAAGGACAGCTTGTATTTAAATATGTAAACCAGCAGTTTTCGGGAACATCTGCAGATAGCAAGCTATAAATACATGCATATGTAAGTTATTTATGAGGGTTGTTTTAATGTGATCTACATCATAGAGGCAGGGGTAAGTTGTATTATTTATTACTTATTAAATGAATTATTTCCCTTGCAGCCTTTGGAGCAGTGTGAGGTGATACACCTGTCACTGTGATTTTCACATGTCGACCTTCAGACTTCAGTTTGTCATTTCTGAGTTTCTTTGGTCATTTTCGGTAATTGCTTCTTTTTTTAATCTGTGAAAAAAATATCTAAAACTTTCTTGGTCGCCATCTTTCCATCTGTTTGTTGCCCATCCCTCTGCCTCCGACTCTTCCCCCTCTGACTGGGGACTCGAGTTTGGCCTTGAGAAGTAATTTAGATTCCCATAGGGCCGTGCGGCATTAGGAGCGGCTTTGAAGCAACTCCCCAACCAGCCCCCGCCCCCTTCCACACATCTTTGAAAGCCGTTATCCTCACACCGAACGCTGTGATGGAGCCACTGTGGCCTTGATGTGGTGACCAACCTTGACTCTTTGATTTAATACGTCGCTGGTTGATCACAGACAGAAGCACACGGCGTATTAACGCACCCATGCACGCACGCTCGCCCCCATCCACAGTCCTCGTACACACCTATACGCCAACATAACCGCAGACACACACACACAATGGCATGCATGCACACACTTCAAAGTGAATTAGGTTCAACAGACTTAACACTTAACAGCTTCAAAGGAGGAGAGGATGATGTTTTGCATGAGACAAACTTTTATTGAACTTCATAGTTTGATGTCTGCTCTTTTTAATTTCCCTCCCTCTTGAAGATGTGAGGAGACGGGCTATGAAAGAGGCTTTTTCCACCTATGGATGCTTTCACTGCTCCCAGGTAATAATAGACTCAACGTTTGCCAACAAAAGGAAGTTGGTTACTGACTCGTAGCGCTTTTTTTACAACTATATGTTATGATGTCGTTATATTACATATTACAAACAAAGTAGGTTTGATCCTGTGAGATCACCCTGACTCTACGTCCAGGAGAAAAGCAAAGTGGACATTTTTGGAAAAAAGATGTTTTTTGTTTGTTTTCAATACTTGGGATAATTTAAACTCCACTTTAAGATTTAGATTTTAGTTTAGAGACCAAAACTTTAGCATAAATGTCGGTTTAAATTCTAGGCCAAGTCTCCTTTGTGTCAGATGAAAGAGGAAAGGAAACGTGGGGGTTAGAATTAGTGACCAAACATTTAACATTAGGATTGGTTTAAGTTCGAGTTAGGGACGAGCTCAGAAGTCTTTTGCAGACCACTAACCATGTGACATTAACTCTTCGGCCATTTTGGATCTGTGACAGTGGTGACAATATAGGATCAAGTGAAGAAAGGTTCGGTCACACAGCTCTAGAGACCAGTCAGTGACCCCTGGCAACCGCCTGTTGCTAGGGAAAATCTGTATTCCCGTTTCTGTTGCTTTGGTTGCTAACATGTTGCTGTGGACACAGTTTGAATAGAAGTGACGGACTTGTCTACAAACTGTGAAGAGTGTGACACAAACAGGAAATGGAGGCCGTTGTAACACTGAGGCGCAGCTTTTATTTTGAAGGTGAACCTTCTCTATATCCAGTTCTGTAATAACCTGGTAATAGTGCAGTAATACAGTGATAACAAGGATGAATAACATGAAAACAAGTTTTTACCACTTAATTTAATAATATCCACGTAAAAAAAAACTTGTGTTAATAACTCAATTCAATTCAATTTTATTTATACAGCGCCAAATCACAACAACAGTCGTCTCAAGGCGCTTTATACTGTAAGGTAGACCCAACAATAATACATACAGCTCATGTTATTAACATAGAACAAATAAAAATGATTAAACTTAACATTAAACTTTACAAAGAGGACTGCTGGGGACGTTAGATAGGATTATTTCCAGCATTATTATATGGTAATAGTAGCTTAATTGACTAATATTACATGATTATTATGAGCTTATTACCACTAAAGTGTCACCATATTGTCACCAGTGTTGTGTACTGTTACTGACTGGTTTGTTTCTGTGTTTCTGTCCACATTATTAGTCCCAGTTTCTAGTTTGTTATTAGTCGGTTAGATAAAATATGATGTTGATACACAAATGTACTTGAATATTACTTTTGTAATTAAGTGATCATAACGTACTATTTCCATATAATTGCCTTCTTTTTTCACCTTATTACCCCACCGGTACTGCTCTCAGAGTCATGTGACTCAGGTAAAGTAAAGAGCAGGTGAGCAGATGCAGACTTCTCACTATTTTCTAACCTGTATTGTGAAACAAATGTTTCATGCAGCTCTGGGAGATTTTGCAGATTTCATGATATCTTGTGAAATCTCCTAAAATATAGATTCTGAATTTATGAGGAAACCTCTTAGTGTTTAAGTCAATAAGCTATGTTGCATCACATTTGTGTGTTTTTGAGTTGATTTCCAATGAGAGTCATTTTGGAGCAAAGGTGCACGAAGATCAAACGAGAAGAAAGTGAAGCTGGTCCTGAGCAGACAGGCCATGGCACGCTGGAATAATAACTTTAATGGTAATGAGATTTAGTGTAGTACTCTCTCTCAATAATATATCTTTGTGAAGCACCTGGAAATATGTTGAGAGCAGTTCAGAGGAGCATTAAAATGTAACAGGAGACGTCATTATAACGATTTATTAGAACAGATCCATTATAAGTCCCCATCGTTTCCAGCAGACGGCCTGAGGGCTTCAGAGAAGAGTGGAGCTGGCGCAACAGATGCACGCTGCAGGGATCGAGCTGCAGATGTAGGATTTTCACATTAAATTTTGTAATTTGAAGTCGAATTTATTGCGACATTGTAAACACAAGCATAAATACCAAAGCGAGTGAGGTACTCTGCAAGCAGAGCCGGGCCCTCAGACACCGAGATGTTTCTAACGACCAGCGTCTCAGCCGCTCTCAGGGTGACTCACGTTCCTCGCTCTGCACGCTCTCTGAGTTTTGTGATTTCGTATTGATCCTCTGAAGGTATTTCCTCCCACCTCCACTGGTCAGAGCACAGGGACCGCTGCAGACGTGAGGCCGGCTTCAGGAATCAGCTCCTCGAGGACGTTTTGAATCCAGACGGGGTTGAACTCTGTCGTCCTGACTGAAGAACGGCCTCCCCGCTCGTGAGCTTTCAGCCGTTTGACTTTTGTGACTCGAGGTTGTGCCGCTGACATCGCTGGGTCTTTCTAAACGGGACTCGTGGGTATTCTTAGAGGAAGATCTCAAAATGATGCAGAGAAGAGAGGCTGACTGTGAATGAGTGACCGATGAAACTATTCAACCAACAAAGTTTAAAGAAAGTCTTTGCAAAAATGACCAGAGTACATGATGCCAACACACCACAAGGACGTGCAGAACAGTAACACAACACATTCGAAGTCATTTTATTAGGATGACATTTTTCCTGTCTTAACGTGAAACATCCACCAGGTCACCAGTGAATTATTCACGGTTAGTCTCACAGTCATTCTGGTCTCAGAAGTCTTTTGTTATAAGATTTTCCATATGAAGCTGAACCTAAATAAAAACCTGATGCATGCTCAGAGGCTTATTCTTCCTAAACTATGAAATGTGTCACTCAGTATTTATCATAATTCTGTTAGAAAAGCAGTGTGTGGTGCTGAGGTGATCTCCTGTAGCCCAAACTATACCGAGTGATTTTATCAGAGCCACAGGAAGTGCACTCTAACCATCAGAAACATTTACATGGCTTTAAATGCAGTGAAAAACATTCCCAGTGCTGAAGTTCTGACCTCATACGTCCAGAAACAGTGATTATCAGGCGCTGACACCTTCTGCCAACAGAAAGGGGGAAGAGTTTCGACTCCAGTGAGTAAATCTTTCCATTTGTGGCCTTTAACTCAGCACACATCCTCAAAGAGTTAATCTGTGTCATGTGTTGCTCTGTGCAGCTCACAGAGCTGACAGGATTAGCAGGAAGTAAACACGATGAGAAAGCATGAAAGCAGCTCTTTCCATCAGCTTCTCATCTCTGAAGGGGAAATAAGGAGTTAACGGGGGGAAATTCATCTTCTTAAGCGGTCACATTTTGGAGAATTATTTGGACGAAGGCCTTCTCTGATCTTAAGTCACAGATAAAGTATTTAAATCAATTACACATTTAAATAATATCACTTTAAATCTTTGATGCTAACTTCATGGAGACATTTCATGCTTGTAACATTAAAGCTGAAACAAATGAAGCTATGAGATCGTCTCTGCTATTATTATTCATTTTTGGTTTTGCTTCACTTGATCGTTTCAGATTTTCAACACGAGTGTTATTTTACAGTTCGCTTAAACATTGCTAATCAGATGCTGTGTGGGCACTTTCATTGTTTTTTATTCCTCCACAAAAGATGCTGTGAGTTGGAGTTTTCTCGTGAACTGCTGATTACTGATGATTCCAGAGAACATCCTCAAAGTTCACTCACTAAATCTGGAGCTCAGACCCTGTTAGCAGGTCTGTGAGCACTGTAACCTCGCAGCAGTCGTATTATTGGTCAGATAAATTCTTTAAAAATGTTCCCAAAGCCTCCAACAGCACAAACACCGTCCAGGGGTCCACTCTCAAAGTGAGCATGCTAATAATAATGCAAACTTTAAGCTTTAATGAAGTTTGAAAAGGTAAATTCTAAAAATCCGATGTAGAAGTGCCAAAACCTGCAGTTCCTCTAACGTCCAGCAGAGGCTCCAGCAGTGAGTCCCATGTTAAAATGTCCAACTTTACAGCAGAAATAAACATGTTTACACCTTGTTCCAAAATGCATTTCATATAAAATGCATTATTAGGGCTGTGTCTGCATTTATTGGCAGGTGTACTCAGGTGGTCACAGTTGCTAGCTGCCTGCTTCACTTTACAGAACTGGACCTTTGGACAGTATTTATGTTGTTTGAGCCATTTGAAGCATTTTTAATGTCATTAACTGACCAATGAAATGGCTGCTGTGTGGTTACTGTACAAGCAGATGGTCCAATGAATCTGTCCTCCAGTTTTACTGGGTAAAGTTCTAGCATTTTATTTGTACATACGTCTCTCTGTACACCCTTACTATGTCTATCCATGCAGTGTGCTAATAGAGCATTAGCTAATGTCTTAGCAGGCGGCCCTTTCATCCAAAGCTGGTCACTTCTGGTTCTCAAAAACACCAACATAGCAGCCTCCAAAGCAGAAATGTCAAGGCTTCAAAATTGTGAGTCCAGAAACCAGTTGGTGATGTCACTGTGGCTATATCCATCTTTTATTTACAGTCTGTGATCAAGCTGCAGCACAGGTGGATTTGAATGATGGAAGACAGACCGGCTGTCCAGCAGTCAGCTGAAAGTCCCTTCTTCTGGGCACTGATTGATTTATTGATTGGTAGACTTCTAATGAGCTACCCTCACTCTTCTTAGGCTAAACAATGGTGACTAACTCACCTGGTTAAATAAAGATGGAAATGTGACATTTTTCACATTCATTCATAGACTCATCTGGATTTTTTGCAGCATTTGACTCATTAAAAACGATCCACTAACACCAAGCAGGTCAAAACAAACACACAAAACACCAACAAATACTATAAATGATTTACCGGCTTATTTCGATAAGTGTGTGCTGAGAGCAGCGTCTCTTAATTGCTTCCTGTCGGCGCTGATGCAGCAGAAAGCAAAGCCGAGCACGGCGTGTAAAGAGTGGGATTTTACTGTCCTACATCTGTAAGTCTCACAGAGCGTGGGATCTCTATTTTTATTCATTTGTTGCTCTCAGCCAAGCGCCTCATAGTGGATGTGCATACTTAAAGAGTGTCATTCATTCTAGCGAGGGCCACCGCTCCCACTAAGCCTCATTTCCCCCTCGAGCTGGCGAGTGCTTTTCTTTCAAGCGTGATCGACAGTCGGCTCAGCAGCTGAAGCAATGCAAAAGTGGACTCTCGAAACAGACGAGGGGAAGAATAAAAACCGATGAATACATTGGAGCAAACTTAATTCCCACTGCTTTACATCACTCTCTGCTTTCAGCGGTGCCCAGCTGACTGACAGGGAGGCGCTTCACGCAGGGATTTGACTCACCTGGCTCTTGTAATTTGTGGGTAAATAGTTTAAATCCCTGCAGTGTGACCACTTTGGGAGCTGAGTGTGGGAAACCCATCCAGAGCCTGCTTCATTCAGACAAAGGGAAGCTCCACTTTGCTCCACATCATTATTGACATCGTATCGTCAGCTTCATTAAAAAGGCTTCTCGGCTTTTCTCACAGAGACATGTTTTTCTTCTATTGCTTTTCACTTTGTTGTGTTCAAGTTTGTATTCATCCCTCACATCCTGTTGACATCTTGACATTTTTCTATTTGTTTTTGTCTGAAGGTGACGTGTTCCTCCGAGGCCCTCGCATTTCCTTTGTTTTATCTGCAGACAAATCAATAGCTTGATTTTTGTGTCTCAACACCGACTTTTGTGACTTTGCCTTTTATAGATTGATCTCGGTTTGGTTTTGGGAGAGTGAACCAAATGCTAGCAGGATGCTGTTGTTGGATTTCCATTCTCCAACAGAAAACTGACTTGTTCCACACAGTGAGGAAAGTGAATCAAGCCGAGAACGTGAAAAGTTCCCGGATGTGTTCTCGCTCTGCCTGTTTTATCGAGCATGCATCGGTGGTGACTTGTGTGGACTTTGTACAGCTAAATATCCCAGCATGCCTTTCGTCCAAAACTCAAATGCAGCAATGGTGGAGGGGCGCGGCTAAAAACTTTTAAATATTACTCTGATTACTCTTTCTGGGTCACAAAATAAACTTTTAACATATTGTCAGGCGAGAATGTAGCTGTGTAAACTTCAAATATCTGCTCGGTTTATCAGGACATCACATATTTGCAAAAGTGCTCCGACGTTTTCAGAGACGTCTGTTACCCACCAGCTCCATAGCTGACCGGGAGGTCGAGGCTCACTCTAGCCCAGCGAGAACAGCGCACCCCCGACACATCGTTTTCAAACCTCCTGCAGTCTTTCGTTACTCAGGTTATGATATATAAGTCTCTTAGATAACTTCTAAATCGTAATGTTTGTTTTATTTCAGTGTTTGATTTGTTCCTGAGGAA